>LKNJ01001530.1:0-97725 GCA_002120245.1 Maccullochella peelii | reverse complement strand
TAACAAAAGGTAACAGAAATTATCTCGAGCTACATAAACGCAAGGAAATACAAAGCCACAATAATGCAGCGGCTAAATGCTCAATTCAATTCAATTCAGTTTTATTTTTATAGCGCCATATCATAGCAAAGTTATCTCAGGGCACTTTTTCCATATAGAGCAGGTCTAGACCGACTTCTTAAATAAAGAATACTCACTCTTTTCATTCACGCACAGATCACTTGTAATGAAAGTTATTGCACTGCACAGCCTCAGTCCATCACTCGACTAACCCACTGAAGCCCACTGCTTTTGACGTCAGTTACAATATACCAGCACGTAGATTGGCTCACCTGATAGAACAATCAGCACTGAACAAACAGATACCTAACAGTACATTGGACATAAAAGCGCCATAAAATCAATGGTACTTAATAACACTAACTTATAACTTTGGGGCCTTAAACACCATATATCGGTGTGTTCAGTGAAGCCTATTGCCTCTTTGACTGGATCTGAGGACACACATTGCTTAAACCCTACATTTAAAGTACATATAGTATATACAATACAAAATTAAAGCAGGTCATCAAGCAGGTGCATCATAGTACAACTATCTGGCTTTACTTTAGTCAGTCACCCTGTTGGATTTAAATTGCATCACATCTAGTAGACTTCAGAGGTACCTTCACCTATTGATCAGTGTTTCTCAGATTAATTATTGTTATTGGGGCTTGGTACCCAAAACCTCGGGTGGGGAAGATATTGATATCTCCCCCTCTAACCTGTTGTCCTGGCTCCCCCTTGCCGCAGCATTTGTGTTAAATTTCCCAGATATGATTTATAGTTATTCAGAAACCACAACTAAATAAAATATTTTAAAATTACACAGACATGACCACGAATCAAACCCCTGATCTCCTGTACCAAAGTTGGCAGTATTACCGCTGTGCTAACCCTGCCTACAGTTATTGGGGATGTCGTCACATATTACCTCTGTGCTTTTTAACCTTTAATAAATTCAAACCTCTCTCTCTCTCTCTCTCTCTGTCACTTTTTCTGCTACTTCTACTTCTGCTTCAGCCTTTACTAATAAATAATAATAAAAAATTTGAACCCCACCTTCAAATTTTTTTTTTTTTTAAGTCAATGAATGTATGAATAAAAGCTGTGAAACTGTGTTACTGGTCCGGGTGGAAATAACTAGTGGAAATTGAACAGGAGGTTTAAATAAAAGGAAAATTTAAGTCAGAATCGAAGGATTTTTCTTTACAAACTAAAGGTCATGTATATAATGGGGGCAGGCACGGGAAAATGTAAAGTTGCTCTGGAGTGTCTATGGAGGGTTAGTTATTTGACAAAAATCTTAAACTCTCTTGCCCATGTTCATATCTGTTCATATCCAAACAATGTGTTCATATTTGTTTACATCTCTAGCCCATAAACTACAGTAAGAAAAGACAGCTATTATTACATAAATGGTTAAGATGCACAAGGTATTTGAGATAGACCCCAAACATCTTTCAGTATGTCTCTCTCGCATTTGCACTTTCTCTATCCAGTCCTTTTGTAATTGAGACATCGATCCAGTTCCCTCCATATTTGCATTGATTTTTCCTTCCTTCCTATATCCAGAAAAACCTGTAAAAAATTAGGCTGATATTACCATGGGTGGGCCAGATGAGTTGCACACTATGTACAATGGTACAACGGTAATGTAAAAACAAGAAACATATTTAAAAAGTCTCTGAAGAGCTGACATGCAGTTAAAGGCATAATGTCATCTCAACTGTCAAGTATTTTCACTGGTAATTCAGCAACTAAGGAGTCCTCATTGGACTTGTAATCAAGGGACTTGGCAGTAACCTTTACAGGGTTCAGACATGTTTGGAGGTCAAACCTACAAAGGGCCACCTAATTATTCCAACAAAGGAACAAGTTAACATTGATTGCAGACTCACCACAAATTAAGCCCAGTCCTAATTGGTAATTTCCCAGACAGGCAGAATCCTCCCCTTCTTATTCTTTTACTTAACTTTTATCTGTTGGGAAGGTGCTTTCTTCTCCAGAGTAATTCCCGTTTTTTAAAGTGGAACTAATCAGAATCAAGACAGAGGAGTGAATTAACTCTAGTTATGTCTGAGATCCTTTGAAATCTAAATACATATTTTATGCCAATGCCCCAGACCAACCAAATTCTGTCAGAATCAGACAGTTTTGCCTTGCCGGTGATTTTATGTTTGACAGACAGTCGGATGAGCGAACAGACAGAAAATGCCAATCCATAACTCAAGGGAGTTGACGTATAGCTATGCCTATAATCTGTACACTTCAGTGTAGGTCTCTTTTTCTGTATTTCCTAAACCAGCACACATACATTCAGGCACACACATTCATGTACACACCGACAAACACACACTCTTAGCCATTTGTTAAATTGATTCATGAATAGCAGTATTGGGAACTGATGACTCGTAGCAGCCCCGATGTCATCCAAGGATCCTCCTTTTCCTTATTCACAGCTTTACACACACACACTCACACTCACCAGCCCAACCATTCATATCCACCCCCATGTTATCCATTTTCATTTGCAGAATTTATACCCTGCACCGTAGCTCTTGGCCTCCTGCTTTAAATAAAGTTGATTCACAGCTGATGCAACCCAGTATTGCTGTTGTTTTTTTCTCCCTATGATTGGTGGTTTACAGGTTTATTACTGGGGTTTGACATATCTTTCTGTGGGTCAGTGGGCTTATTACTGGATATACTGTAAATCCTTACTATGATTGACGGAGGATCATGACCACGCGCTTGCTATAGTCTATAGAGGTATGTCCAAACTGCTGGAGACTGTTGAGATGTAAATACAATGCTGTAGAGGTGTGAAGACCATCTGGTTTGGATGGTGTTTTTGAAATACAATGTTGGCATGGCCTTCAAGACCTTTCTTATTTCCTTGAGAAAAAAAATACATGGATGTTAAGCTGTAATTTAAAAGGAATAGTTTGACATTTTGAAATATATTTATTCACTTTCTTGCCAAGAGTGACATACCAGGTCAATAGCACTCTCATATCTGTGTTCTAGAGCCAGGAGGCGAATAGCTTAGCATAAAAACTGAAAGCAGGGGGGAAAAGCAAGCCTGACTCTCTCCAAATAACAACACCACTACAGCTCACTAATTTACAGGTTGTATCTGGTTTGTTTAATCTCTATTAAAAGTAAAAAAATCAAGTTAAGTTTATGGGGAGTTACGTGCTGTTACTATTGCTTTGCAAACAGCAGCTGGGCGCAGTGACTTCCTGGAGGCTCTGCTGGTTGCCCGCAACATCAGGGTAACAACAAGACTTCAGTATTTATGCTAAGCTAATCACCTCCTGGCTGTAGTTCATAGCTCATAGCTCGTAACCATTAAAGTGGTATCAATCTCCTCCTCTAACTCTCAGCAAGAATGTGATTAAGCTTATTTTTCTAAATGTCAAATAATTCATTTAAACTGAAATTATGAAAAGTATATCAGCGGAATGGTACTGGTAGGTCATTCTCTGGGGTCATGGAAGAAAAACCCTTGGTGTAAGAAAAGTTTGGGAAGCCAAAGGGAAGGATGTTTTACTAACTTCTGATCTCTGTGGAGATTTGTGAGATTTGCTAAGTTCAAATATTTTAGGATCTTGTTCGTAGGTCAGAGTAAGATGAAGTGTAAGATTGAATGGCAAATTGATTCAGGCATTTTATAGACTGTTGTGAAGTTTCATCCCTCACCTTACGCCATGAGTTTTGGGTAGTGACAAAAAGACACTTTTGATGAGATTTTGAATATGTCATAATGAATTTTCTTTGGGGTGTTCGGGCCCCTCCTCAGGGACAGTGTGAGGAGCTCAGATATCCAGAAGGACCTCAGAGCAGAGCTGCTGCTTCTTTGCATTAAAAGAAGCAAAATGAGTTGGTCCAAGCATCTAATATATCAGGATGCCACCTCCCTTTGGAGGTATTCTGGGCATGTTCACCTGACAGAACCAGAACACGCTGGTGGGATTACTTATCCAATCTGGCTTGGGAATACCTCGGCATCCCTCAAAAAAACCAACTTTATCCACAGTCAAGAAATGTGGTAACACGGTCTCAAGTTATTGCACTAGCCCAACTGCTACAAGTATCATCATTCAGATAGGACTTACATGTTGTTGTTCAGTGTAGTAAAAAAAATCTAAATTTATGTTTGAATTTTATCGCTTTTATACTGTACCCTAATGACAACAGTTCATACTATACAGTATGTTACCTAATGGGGTCCAGTTGGTTGAAGGAAACACATAAAGGAAGTGGAGCAAGCAGAGTAGAGGTAATGAGTCAGGCAGCCCTGAGCTGCAGAGGGGGGGACCCATAAAGTCTGAGATTGATAGAGTTTTTTAATGTGTCCAGAGTCACATCTTGTTAAGGGCCCCTATAATTCCTACCAGTGCCTGTGGGATAGTATCACTTCCTCAAATCAAACTTCAGGTTTATGACAGTGGGAGAAGGGTCAGAAAAGGACATTATGGCCGTGTTGACTTAGAGGCAGATGCTTAAAAACTGCATCAGCTTTTAATTATTAACATATTTTAACACATTGTGGCATGGAAACCAGCGTGGCTTCAAATCAGAGAGATCTTTGTAATATAATCCACCTTTTACCTCATTAGCAGCCCAGTATCCATATCCACACATATGCATTTCAGCATTAGCAGCTGTAATACTGATTTTATATCTCTTTTTTGGTAAAGGACACACTGAAGGGCATATCTGCTACCTTTTATCCATAGAGGGTGAGACTGGGGTCGAAGGGAACACCGCACTAAACATAAAGTGGAGTACAAAACAAGTGATGAACAGGCACTAATCTCAAACAACCTACGATCGAGTATTTGCATTCGGGAAAACGCAATTTACTCTGAATGCATGTGTGTTTGTATGCTCTAGTAATACCACACACTCATACCCAATAAAATGTCACTGGTAATGGTCTTTTTCAACTTCTTTGACTGTGACATTTAAAAATCTTTGGAAAGGCGAGGCCAGTTCGCCCCAGGGTGGTGCAGAGAACAGTAAAACCAGTCACACTATTGTTTGCTATTTTCATTGCTAATTTGATAGCAAGGGACAAGATTAGATTTGGGTTTTAATTTTTCAAAGGGAAGGAAAATTGGTTGGTGCTTGTGCTCCCCAGCAAGGATTTCAGCTCTGCCATTCATTGTTGGTGGTATTTTGAGCTGCATTGACTGCGGCACAACAGTAAATGACTCAGCAGAACAGAGGGCATCCTGGGAGGAAAGGAACGGGAGCTGCTATCCAGAAAGGAGCTTCCATTCCAAACTTCTATCTATTGCGCTCCATTTAAATCAATATGAGTTAGAAAGGGCAAAAGAGATACTGGGGAAAGTGAACAAGAAAACAACTGAAATAAAATTCTGGATTTTGTCTTATTTGCAACACTTCCACAAGGAGTCTGGAGTTTCAACAAGAAAGAAAACACATCAAAGTTTTCCAACAGACTCTGGTTTTCTTTGTTCTTCCCGCGAGGTTCAGGACTTTTGTCTCCATCTCCCTTTGAGTCAGCAGAGCCCACTAAGCACCAACCATTCACCGACTACCATCAGATCACAGGGGAACGATGAAAATGGTTTCAACAAAATGGTTTCAAACACAGCTGGTCATCTCTTTTTCTGTCTGCTCATGTGTCGAGCAGAGCCTCAGTATTTAAAATAATGGGAATGAGTAAGGGGAATTGGCCCATTAGAAGAGAAGGAGTGAAATGCCAAAAAATGTAGGAGAGAAGTAATAATAATGAGTATGGAATCATTTCAACATTTTGAGACATTTCAAAAGCTGACATTTTAAAATTATCTGACATTTTAGGCCCATTTTGCAACATATTTAACACACACAACACATATTTGAGGCACATTGGCTGACAAAAGGCTTTAAAATAATAAAGGAGGCATGCTGTACTGATATCTTTCATCTCCTAACCTGGTATAAAATGTAAAACTGAAAAAGGTGCAATGATTCTCAACATTTCATCCTCACCTAAAGTGACCTTTTTTTTGGAGTGTGTCACAGCTATGCTACACACTATGGAAATGAAACATGAGTTGAGGCCACACAACATGAGACGGATTACTTGATAAAGGAAATAGTGGTAATTAGAAGGGTTGCATAACAAACTGTAATGAGAAAGCAGTTTCAAAATCTCATCTCAAATATGAAATCAGAATGTTCCATCAGGAAAGACCAAACTGAATATTTTATCTATGGGATCCTTTGAAGTAATCTAATTTTATGAGGAGGTGAATTGGCAGGCAGATTAACATCCTAAACTTGTAAAATGTGGTTGCCAGATAAGCACCCACATGAAATAAAAACGCGTAAAGCTCAAAGGGAGCATGACGAATGTACAGTGTGGATATTATTTTTCTTGTTGGGTGTGAACAACTATTCATTACTGCAGAATTATTCTGTTGCTTGACTTATGAACACTTTATGGTTCATGTTCATGGTATACCTGCATACACAGGTTGTATACCCGGTCAATTCTAATCATTGTTGGTGTACTTAGACCCTGATAAATATGTTTTTATTTTTAGCACTACCAAGTAGGGTGCTCAAAGTAGATTGTCATGGGTCAAATTACTACATTTAACGTGAAAGTTGTTGCTTGTAGTGAGAAACTCAGAGAATTATCACCTGACTCGGCAGTTCAGTTTTAGCATTTTGTTTTTGCCTATATTGGATACATGATGGTAGAGAGTCGGACAGGGAAGGAGAGGAGAGAGAGGGGAATGACATGCAACGAAGGTCACTGGCTGGAATTCAACCAGAGACAACACCGGTATGCAGTATTGGTCCTTAACCATTAGGCTACCAGGGCGCCGCCTACCAAGCATTTTTAGTGTCTTTCAGCTAATTGTTTTGGTTTTATGGATGTGGAACATTAATGTTTTGGTTCACTCTCTTCTAAAGTTGATATGGTGAGCCTGTTAGCGAAAAGTTTCCAATTTCCAGCAGACATGGAGCAACATGTTCATTTGGTCCAACTAAGGGCCATACTGCTTTACTGAATTTTGTGAACTGTGTAAACACATTAAGACCTAAGTATGGTGCTGTAACAGCTGGTCACTACCAGGTAGGTTCATTGATAATTATACCACAATTAATGACTGCAACCATACACAATCTCTCTCTCTCTCACACACATACACACACAAAGAAAAAAATAGAAAAAGATCTGGCCCAGACTGGCAGAACAGACACGGTGCTACTGTTCAACATCCAGGACAACAATGGCTCTGAAGCATTTTTCCTGGATCACTGGCACTTAATGAATAGCTACGCATAGAAGCAGAACCTGAATTATTATAAGCAGTGAGTGAGAGCGAGAGAGGCAGCGAGGGCGGGGGAAGACACAGAGGCAGGTGGAAGGACAGATTAAGATAGAAGAGAGATGGTGATAAAAAAGAATGATAAAGTCAGAGAGTTGCACTCGTCAAGAGTCAGGAAGACGGAGATAGAGAGTGAGAGATTCATTTTGAGAGAGGATTACCTAACCATTCAATATAGGGCCAGACCTTACAGCTATGCAGGTGAAAAATATTGCTTTGACTGGAAAAGTATGATCCGGCCCTCGACATAGATATAGTAGCAGCAACACAACAGGAATGCTGATCTTTTCCAACCTTGGCTTAAAAACCAGAGATATAGACCAAGAGACAGACAAAAGAGCAAGAGAGGTTAAATGAAACTAGGCATATAAAGAGACGATCAGGCAGAAGGAAACTCATGCTGGCAGATAGAAAATGCCCAAGAGAAGAAGTGTAACCAAATAACACAAAGAAAAGAAAAACATCATCCATTTAGTGCTGATGCAAACACTTACTCCAAGACATCGATTTCACAGCCAGAGAGAATTTGTGTTCGATACGCAAGTTATTCAGCATGACCATTCACTGTGACCATCTCAGCTAGGGTAAATCAATTAAAGTTAAAAATCAAATCTCATTTAATTTTGCCAGACCAACCCCCTCAGCGTGAATAAAAGAATGGAGGGAGTTTGAGAGAAAGCAGACATGCAAGAAGAAAAATGAGCGGGAAGGCAGAAGAAAAGTGTGGATAGAAAACAAGGAGCAATGAAGCAGAGAGACAATGAGTGCAGTCAGAGCAGGTCAAAGCTGAGCTTCAGCTTCAAAATTATCAAACTGACAGCTGCTTCTGTCCTGGTTTGTCAGTCACGAACAATCGGATTCTTTTGAACAACAGTCTGAGTTATGACAAGTTGACAGTGAAGTGGCTTCTCATGAACCAAAGCTAATTGGGGGCACACATAAAGTAATTATGTGAGGAGAAAAGATGCTGTGAATGATAAAAAAAAAAAATGGCTCTCAACCAGCATGAATCAGTTTTTCATTCGTACAGTTTCGAATCATATCACTGTTTCTAATTCGTTTCAACATATATGATTATGACGGTTTTTCTGGTGCAGATGTGATGCATTCTGAAATTGCAGTTTGTGTGATACTTCCAAATGTTTTGCAAGGTGTGCCTCTCTCTCTCTTGCATATGCATTTAAGGGACAGTTGCACAAACAATATCTTAATGTAGTTTTATTATGAATTTGAATCAGAATCTCATTCGATTTGTGGGCAGCAGTTTTGCATGAAAATTTGTCAGCCTCTGAAGAGCAGGGCAAATTTATTGAAAAGGAGTCACAAAAATGTTGAAAGCTACGACATTTGTTAATCCAAAATAAACAAATGAAAAGTGGATAAAGCTGATTCTATAAAAGAAACAGAAAGCCATAGTTATGAAAACAGCAAGCAGAGGGTGGGGAGTTGGGATTTTTACACTTATAATTTGATTAGCAACTTAGCAATTAGCAACTTTACCTCAGTATTCTAGTGAAACATCAACTATATCAAGGCCACATACATCTCCACCTGCTTTCTCTATCTCCACACCAGTTGTGTGGGGCCATGCTAGCAGCATGGCTGTATGGATGACCATTTTGTTTACTGATTATTATTGCATCAATAATATAGTTAGCCCAAAATATTGATTTATATCACAATGAGTGCCTCATAATTGTGAGTAATACATAGGTAACTGTAGCCTGTAAATGTTCCAAATCACTATTACCATTTTTTAAACAACTCAGAGAAATCCCATCACTGTGCCCACTGATCTCTCCTTCACAGAATTTGCCTGCAAGGCAGTCAGGAGCTGATTGTATAATGAGAAACTTACTGATTAAGGAAATTTGAGTAAATTTGCAAATGTACTGATTAAGGAAATTTCAGTGTATTTTCAAATGGATCAGAGAGAAGTTGCCTCGTGCTTTCATGTTAATAAAGCATGGCTAATGTTTATTTCACATTCCACCTTATCTTTGTTTCTGTCCGCATGCATGCATAAGAAAACCAGAAAAACCAGAACAATAAAAACAAAGAAAGAGGAAAAACACAGGCGAGCAGGAGAGGTAAGACAAGGTTATGTGACATTCTAGAAAAAACTAAAAACTTGAGAAAATATATATAGAAGATAAAAAGTCAGAGACAGAGAATGACTAGGAATGAAGCCAGTGACTGAAAGAGAAGACGAAAAAAAAAACCCACAAGGGTGACAGGGAAAGAAAGAGAGAGAGAAATGCTGTCTATAGTAAAGAAAAACGGAAATGAAATGAGAGGCTGAGAGTAAGAGAAAGAAAGGGAAAGGGGAGGGAGGTGATCCACAGCAGGCTCCAGGTTGGATGTGAGCCATTTTAATTTGTCAGTCGGTGTGACAGACTAGTGATGAAACTGATGGATGACACCCACGGGACTGCTAACTGTAATAACTACAGCACAGAGAAACTCAGACACACACAAACACAGATGCACACTTTACGGACAGATCCATCCTGATCACGAGACATCAGTGTCAGTAGCTTCAGTTTCAAGACCTGATGTTGTCGCCCTTCATATGACCCATCAGCAGTGCAAACTCTTACACACTGGAACAGCCATTAAGATTATATTCAAATGCTTTTCTGTGATGTCTTATGTCTAATCAAAGTGCACCACTAAAAATACACCCAAGTTACTGAAAACATATTGTGGTCTTGTTAGATATAAACTATGAGGAGATCTCTCATCATAATGACCTCTAGGGGCCACGAGCATAAACAACAATTCAGCTAAAGCTAGACCCTAAAGTTTTGTTTAAAATGCTGAAATTCTGCATTGAAAAAAAGAAAAAAGGGAAATAGAAAAATACAAATTTAAAAGAAAAAAATGTCTGTTTTGCTGAAGGCCAGTTTGCAATTTTGTGGCAAAATTACAAAAAAAGATAAAACAAGAATGGGGAAAAAACAAAATAACCAAAAAAAAAATTAACCTAAAACAAGACTTGTATTAAAATGCTGACAAACCCCCTAAAATTTGGGGTTAATAAAACAAAAACATTTAGATAAACTAAGACCCAAAAGGCAACAAAATTAACAAAAAAAGAAACTAACAACACACAAATTTGCAATTTTGTCACATAACAGTGAAATCGGTACAGCAGGATCGGTTGGACTACTTAACATAATGAGCTGCAGTGTGTCCAGGCGCCACAGGGTATTAGCAACTGATAGCACGGACCTTCATCATAACCTTTAATTGCATGTTCCTTCAGCTACCACTGCATGTTCTACTGATTCATTAGTGTTTTAATGAAGTAAAATCATTTTTCTCACTTATCTGTAGAACTGAAGTGCTGAGTCACTCTTTTTGACTGACACAGCTGTCTTGTTGGAGAAATATTACGACGTTAATGGTTGCTCTGCATTACGTGCTGTTTGCTGGTTTGACAGCAGGAGCCAATTACTGAATGAAGTGGAGACTTGTTTAATTGGATGGATGTAGGATGGGAATTTGCAGTATGAAAAATGTGCTCTGAAATCACAGTTTGTCAGAAGCCCAATTTTGAACCAGTGGCTTTTAAAGAAAAAGGAGACTTGGTTCATTATTTAACGTTTTAAAATGATTCAGTCACCATAAAACATAACTATGCTGCAATAAATATTTGATGTGTTTAGTGTTTGTGTTATCAACAGTAACACATTTTTGAAAGGTTTTATCAAAATGTGTCTCCAGGAGGCTCAAAGAATGTGCAGATAATGGTTCTACTGTTTCAAAAATAGTGTAAAATCAATATTATTTTCTTCCATTATTTTCTTCTGTTCTGTAACTACTGGTTCTACTTAAGGTGAGCCAAATATATCACTGACTCAAAAGAACTGTAAAATGAATACATCTACAGGTTTTTTTATGACTGCCTTCACTTTATCATTGGCTTTAAAAGTAATGGTAAAGGCAAATCACATTTTGGACCAACTATATTTAATAGACTTTGTTGTTCTGGAAGATAACATAATAAACGTCACCGTGACTCAGTGAGTGTTCCTGCAAAATCCTGTCATTATAACAAAAAGTTTAGTCTTTTTCTATCACCAGTGTAATGTGCAGGGAAGGAGCTCAGTTGGGCAGAAATGGCAGAAAAACAGAAATGAGTAAACTACTGTACCTTCTTCCTCTCTTCTCAATGTGATCACCTCTCTGACAAAATGCAAGATATGCATCTGTGTTAATATTACTGCAGAGGCCATAGGTATCATTGATTTCCAGACCTCCCTGTCCTTTTGATGTAATGCAGTGCATCAGAGTAAAGTGTGGCAGCAAATGTGTTTTGTCTCACAGAAAAAAAAAACGCTAAATAAAAACTTCCAAGAATAATGCAAAGAATGGTTCATATCTGAATGACATCATTTTATTAACTGATGCCTGTTGTTTCCTCCTAAAGATGGGAGAGCAAAACCAGTTTCTACTTTTCTTCTCCTTTTCCTCTTCCTCTCTTACATCCAGTATTTTGCACTTGATCCTCCACATCTCCCCGTCTTTCCCCACCCCTTTTCATTCTCACACTGCTTCCCTTTTTTGTTGCTCTAAATCAGACACCTGACATCTCTGTCATTTAGTTACTTACCCCTTCCCTCTGTCTTGCTCCTGGCCCAGGTTGCCTTTCGTCTCTCACACTTGCTGTCTCTGACACTTGTTGACTTCCCCTTGGCACGTCTCCTTAGGGAAAACCCACTGCCACCTTAAGTGCCTTTCCATTACTCTGAAAACTTTTGTGAGATCAAGCCTTCAAGGGCTGAGGGAGTAAGTCAACAAGTAGACATCGTTTGTTTCATCCACACAAAAGTAAATAAAACGTATTCAATATTGTATCACTTTCCTGTATGTTTTGTCTTTTATATTATTTAAAATTATTGTACTTGCCTGAAGGCTTGGGCATATTTGAACCTGCACAAATTGCACATACATCTTCAGGAGCTCCTCCTGATGGGGTGTTCAATGATGCAGGAAAATGTAAGGACCATATCATAAAGTAAGTACTGAGTATGTGTGAATATGAAAGGCATGGCCAAGCCACCATTTTTCTCAAAATTATGTAATTTTAGCATGAAGCATGAATAAGCTGTAAGCCATCTCCTCTTCCTCCTCACTGTTTTGTTCTACTCCTGCTCTACACTTTGCTGCCTGGTTAAAAGCACACTGTTTCCATAGAGACAGAGTTACTGCCTGACAACTTGTGGTCAAGGAAGTGCGAGAAGGAAAGAAATAACACGGCAGTCAAACATATGGAGTTTATATTGTTATGCTTCAGAGACTCTAACCAGAAATTTTAGTCTGAAGCGGCCCCATGCCTTGTCCAGGGCCCCAGATATGAAATAAAAAACCCACATCTTGCAGTTAAGTGAGTTTGGAAATATTAAATGTTGGGCAGGTAACACAAGAACCGGAAAGCTGTGATAATGGCAGAATTATTTAAAATGGAGACAATAAATCACAGCAGTGCTTACTATTACCTAAAGTTCACTATTAAGGCATATTTTGGCCTGATGACGGTGGTAGTGAAAAGGTCATAGGGAGCATGATTGTGCACAGCATTTTGTGTTTGTCCGAGCAAGTGGGCAGGAGACATGATCACATTTGGGTCATTGGTGGTGCTACAAGGGTCATACAGCAAGGATAGCATGTCTATGAGGCTGCAGTGAGGCACAGCTAAATGCTCACAAGGACAATGCTAACATGCTGAAGTTCAGCAGGTATAATGTTTCCATTTCAGTGAAGCGTACTGGCATGCTAACATTTGCTAACTGACAACGTGGATGTCAGTTTTGCAGGTATTTGGTGATAGACCAAAGTATAGGACAAAGTTTTGGTGCTAAATAAAAAGTTAAGGGATTACAACTGATCTTAAAGGGGACATGAATGTCAAAATTTCATGACAACCCATCCAGTGATTTCACTAAAAACCAAAAATGTGAAGGTCACGGTAGCACTACAGAAAAAGTCAGGGGATCACCAATGTCATTGGAATTCATCCTCTGGGGACCATGACAAATTACAAAGTTTTATGATAATCCATCCAATAGTTATATTATAATATATAATATTTCAGTCTGGCCCTACCGACATTGCCATACATGAAAATCATAAGCCACATGTTCACTTGTGTTGCTCTCAACGGCTGTTGTTGCTCTTAACTTTAAGTTATTAATGTTACAACTACAGAGCCAGTGACATTAGGATTAACCATCAAGGGCATGACTTCCACATTCAAATCAAAGTGAGCAGAAACAACTTACATTGCCTCATGTTCTAGTTCCAGAAGAGACTGGCTGGCAATCAGTAGCTTCCAGCCACTGCCACCTCTTACAGCTATACACACACACACACACACACACACACACACACACACACACACACACACACACACACACACTGTATACACGCACACACAGAGCTTAAAAGCTAGCCACAGGCCTGGTTAAATGTCTCACAGCACTTATGTGGGTAAAACGACTTCACCTGCTGTTGAGTCCAGTTGACATCTCCCTTTATCCATCAGCTTTCCCCACTATTGCATCAGTACCCAGAGTCACTTTGGCCTCACACCTACACAAGGGGGTCGGCAGCGGAGCATATGTGTGAATGTGTATTGATGCTTTCTCGCACTACACACAAGGGCGTGAAAGCATACCCACACACGCTCCGAGCGCGCTCGACCTCACTCCGAGCACGCACAAACAATCCGAGGTGGCTGCATACCCACATCGATACTCACAAAGATCCTGATCCAGGCCTTGACTAATGTGGCATGTGTGCACCCTGCTGCACTGCTTACATGGTATACTTGAAGCAATTATGCAGTATCTGACTTGGGAATATGTCCCTCATGAGCTCTATCTCTACAGCCTAAAACTGCACTACTATCAGTTTCCTCCAAACATACACTTATTGCTGATTCATTGAAGTCAAACTTGTAACAAGTATCATTGAGATCCCTATGGGTGTTAAATGCAGACAGTTCTGGTTTTATGTTTTGGGAATTTGAGATATCCACCTCTGAAACTTTGGGGCTATTTCTTTAGTTAAAAACTAGATAAAAGTAGTCATGAAATGTCTTTTCTGTGGGTTATCCCAAGGGTACCTGGGACATTGTTTGTCACTGAGTTTGACTTTCTTGTTATGTCTTGTTGATTGTCATTTTTAAGTTTTTTGAGCACCATACACACAATTCCATTCATCGCAGAAATTTGGTGGCAGAAAATGAATATCTCTTTAAGTTCTAAATAACACACTAATATTACTTATAATGATATTAAACCTTTGCTGAATTCTTTGAATGTTGATTTGCATGGGATTTTTTTTGCCCCTTGCCTTTTTCTCACACACAAGTCTACTTAATATTTAAAGCGTCATCAAATGAGATAGCACAACCAGGATGCACAGTGAGTGCCAAGAAATTAAATGTGAATGGATAGGGCTTGAATCATTGAAGAGGGCTGTCTTTAGAAGAGGATTTACTGTAGATTACAGAGCTGACATTGCACTGATGTGACTTCAGGTAACATGTGCCCTTTCCATCATGACACTCAGTGCTATGACAGCCACACACAGTGTTTCAGCTACAATATGCTGTGGCAATATCTCTGGTCACTGTGGCCTGATGTATAATACTGATGCCTTAAAGTCAAAAAGCAGACACAGAGGGGATTAAAGACTGATTCCATCAGGTTTTCAGGGTGTTATGTGCTGATACTGTATATGTGCTGTTATCGGGGTAGAGAGCACAGAAGAACAATTTAATACACAGACAAACATGACAGGAATATGGTTATAGATAATAAGCAATGTAATGTATTTTACTGGAAAGTAGCTGTCTTGCAAAACAATCATTTTGTCCCACTTCTGCCTGTTCCTGGATAATACCTCTGGAATATGAACAAAGTGCGTTGAGATTATTTACACTTCTATAATATGTCTCTCTGTTTAATACCAGTTTACAGTTGCTGCCCTATTTAGAATTACACCATGTAGAGTCTTCTGCACTCACAAAACTACACCTAAAAGGACATAACAGAAGGGGACTACTGACTATCATATTTTCACAATTCCACTCTGAAACTGGCAGTTGGGTTTGATGGCAAACATATTATATACAGTACATCTTAAGCTCATAAAACATAAATACTTAAATAACACTGAAAGCTGGTAGAGCATTAGTCTGAACATAGAAAGGAAAGTCAGGAAATGATAACGTTTTGGGTTTGAGATAAGTAAAGACATGAGGTGACATTTGAAAATGAGTTCACAGATCTCAAATAGGGAAATAACATCACTGTGACCTTTTTAAAATCACCCAGCAAGCCAATATAGAGACTCCAAAGGTAAACATTCACCAAAAACAAATTTTTGGATGAGTTTGCATATCATCTTCTGATACACAGGGCTATTTATTGGCACCTATGTGTCTGGTGGCTCCATTCCAGGTGCTAAGATTTGAATACCAAACAAATGCAAGAAACACGATCAACATGACTACGCAATATTGTGCACACTCTGACCAGACCTGACCTCAGACAGAGATGGGAGGAGATTTTGTATAACACTATATTCTGTACACAGAAGTCAAACTCTGCTGCTCAGAAGACTTATTTTAAGCTCATTTGGTTCAAAACTGTTTCATTCTTCTTCCAAAGGCTTTATTCCATCCATCCAGTGTCATGAGATAGAAGAGCCTTCATTTACACACACACACACACACACACACACACACACACACACACACACACACACACACACACACACACAAACACAGCATTATCAGAGGCCTGAGATGACCAGTGAGTGATTGGGTAAACCGCCAAATGTCCATTTATCTATACAGAGTGTTATTAAAGCATTAGAGGCTGCCATTGGGGCATGACAGTACTGAGCTGTGTATGACGATGAGGTCACCCCTCTTGTTTGGGAGTTGTGGGAGTCTTTAAGAATCAGACAGCTTCAGTCAGGTGTGTGAGATAATGAGAGGACACGTCTGCATGTGCATGGGTAGTTTTAGTGATTTGAAAGGCCCCAAGCAAAGATCGAGATAAAGCCCTGCAGACGGGTTTACACGAACAAAACGTTTTCGGGACACATTTTATGAGGTGAAAACATTTCTTCTTCTGGGAGCAGCAGGGCCAGTACAAATGTACAGCAAATAGGAATATATAGCACTTGAAATATTACTTTTTTACTATTACTGATAGACATACTCTAAATATGAAGTGTTAGCCTGGAGGCCTGGCCTTGTCTGCTCTTGCTTTCCTAAGGTTTTTTTTTTTTCTGCTTATCAATAATCAAGTAGTATTACCTTTTGGTATTTGCTAATGACATTAATGGCATGTAATATGGGGGTGGCTGTGGTACAGAGGGTAGTATGGTTGTCCATCAACCCCAACCCCAGAGTTGGTGGTTCGATCCCGGCTCCTCCTGTCCACATGTCGAAGTGTCCTTGGGCAAGACACTGAACCCTAAGTTGCCCCCGGTGGAGGCCAGCATGGCAGCTGTGTCCCCATTGGTGTGTGAATGTGTGTGTGATTGGGTGAATTAGACTACTGTTAAAAAAAAGCTTAGATTACTGTACAGCGCTTTGGGAACTGTTTCAATGGTTGAAAAGCGCTATATAAGTAAGAGTCCATTTACCATTTAATATATGCAAATACCGTCTCCAGGACATGCAGTGTGGGTTGCTGGAAAAGAGGACTATGGAGCGAGTAAATACATGCACCTTTTGTGTGTCAAAGCTGCAGAATACCTGGACTCTTCTGTTCATACCTGTATGCATTGTGTTATGTTTTATGTATTGTTCTAACCAAGGTGCCAAGGCCTACCCTCAGATGCTTTAGGAGTATCTTAAATATGTGTTTTAAATATGTATGTATATATTTAAATGTCTGTATTTGAATTTTGTGTTGATTGATTTAACACACTTTGTACAGTACGGCTCGTCTTACCTGACATATGTTACTTAGTTACAAATATATGGTATGGTTTGCTTCCCTTTGAATAAAAAGGGGCCGCCAATCATCAGCAATTATCAAAACAATTAAAATTCATCAAGACCAGTGCAGTCTCCCTATTTTCTAATGTCACAGTGTACCATAAAGTATTGTGTATTAGTAGTGCTGTTGTATTTTTGTGTAGTATGAAAACCTCAATCTAAAAGTACAGTGTGTCTATCACCCAGCCACACTCGACTACCTTTAGTTAATCATTAATCTCTTGCCATCTCTGCTTTTACTATGTACACATGTACAAAAGACCTGGTGTCTTAAGCTAGTTTACATCTCCCTGATATCAGAGGAATATAAAACCTGTGACTCCTCAACACTGAAACAAATTCACCAAACTGACAGCACTCTGTGCCTGACCTCAGCAGGTAAGATACTTTTTAAAATCATGAGCAAATGAATGAATAGATATGCATGAGTTACACAGTTAAAGAGGGATTCAAACTTTTCTGGATTCTTGATACACATAAACATCTAGATCTTTTTCCCTCTGATCATTCAATAAGCAAAGAATCAGTTACTTTTGTCATCTCTGTGCTTCTCATTTAGTCTTTTCACCATATGAACACTACCAAGACCATGAAGATGACACTTCTGTTGTTCATGCTGTGTTCAGGTAAGGGTCCCTTTCTTGGTCTCCATCTGATATTCTGTGGGTGTTTTGTGCACATAAGTAAATGTACGTCAGTGTAACAGGAGCAGGACCTTCAAATATTTTTCAAAACCAGTATCTTTTGTCATCAGTAGACAGACTTCTGAGTACTTCTACATGCTGCCTCCACTATTCCTACTTTGATAACTTGAAACAAGTGTGCACAAATTATCTATGCAAGTTTATGGTTTTGTAGTTAGTGCGTGACATACATTGTATTTTAGCCTATTACATTTTATTTCAACAGTCCAAGAGTTCATAATGTTGTTATAAGACGTAAATGTTAAGTAAGTTAAGAATAAGATATTGTTTTTTCTTCATTTTTACAGGATTTTTTCACTTTACATTTGCATCAAACCGTCTACGATTTTTCCGTCTTCCTGAAAGAGAATACTATCTTGGGGATGCTGCGATAGTTGCATGTAACCATACAAATGAATCACTTGTAACTCTGTATGATAAAGAGGACGCCAATTTCACAGCGAAGTTTCTGTATGCTAATACATCAGTGAAATTCTGGTTTGGTCTGCGTAGGACTCGAAATACCACTTGGTCAAACGGTGTCCCTATCATATTCAGTAATTCATCTGTGAATGTAACAGACAGGGAGCAAATATGTGAAGCTATTGACAGCAACACATGGAAAGGTTGCAATTGTTCTGAAAGGAAACCTTTCATGTGCTACAAGGGTAAGTCTAAGCATATTTGATTTCCTTCTGATGTTACATTGTTTTATTTTTTAAAAATTAAAATGACATAAAACAAAACATATCAAAACCACATAAAACATAACAAAACTAAGAGTCTACAGCCATGCTAGAGGCTGTGTGAATATCTGTACCCAATGAATGGCAATCCATCCAACAGTTGTCAAGATATTTCACTAAAAGCCAAAGATGTCAACCTGTTGGTGATGCTAGAGGAAAAGTCAAGATCATCAACCAATCATTAAACTAAACCATGTAAATAATATAATGTAAATGTAAATAAATATAAATACATTTTCTTTAATAGTTGATATATGTATTGAATAAATGTATTCAAAGTAAAAATTATATATTTTACAGAACTATTTATCTTTCACTAACTCATTTTATTTTTCAACTCTTTAATTTTCCTATTTTTGTGGTTTTAGCACACATTTAATCATTTATCTTTTCACCATTTTCCCCAAGTAAAATTTCTCATGTTCCTCACTACAATCCCAATTTTTCTTATGCGATAACAATAATAATCTTTATTTACAGAGCAGCCATTATCATCCATATACTACATACTGCTGTAGTGGCGCTGTTTAAACTCCTGGAACAGTAACAAAAGCAATTTAGCAAGCAACCTAATCACAACAAAGTTAGCAATATTACACTAATTAGAAGTTTTTAGTTTGACATTATGACAATTACTTATGCTGCATATCCACAGGCCCGGGTCAGTCCGCTTTCATCACGCGAAGCTGTGAACACAGGTGTTTCCACTGTGTTCTCACAGCAGGCAGGAGTGATGACTGAGTCAATGGGCCTTTTTCAACCTACGTTCTTTATGTTCTTGTGAAATGTCATCAGTTGTAGCACAAGGACTTTTCCAGTCTGCATCTAACCAAGTACAGTCCAAATGACAGGGAGTGGTCTTGCTCCACCCATGTTACAGTTGTTTCAGCAGTATGCAGTATATGGATGACTAACATTACATGGCTGATGAAGTTTTATGAAGACAGCTGCAGCTAGCTATTTTAAACAGACACACACACAAATACACACCGTGGATCATTCTCTGCCCTGGAAAATGGTAAATGTTGCCTTGGAAAAATAGGAAATATGAATGATCAAATGTGTGCCAAACACATTTTGTACACCAAAATAACAGGAAAGCTTATAAGTTAAAATTAGCTAAAATGTTAGAGCTCTGTTTGTATGTTTTTTCAACGTCCAATTTAAATTGTGCATTCCTCTACTTGGTATGCTTCTAAAACGTGGGTGCAAAGAAAGCCCAGAGTATTAGCTTTCTTACCTCGTTTGTGAAAGGAGGTACAATTGCCATGTATTATTTATCCATTTGTTTATTTTTTGCAGGTAATAATTACACCCTGATTGAAAACAAGAAGAGCTGGTGTCAGGCTCTGCAATACTGCAGAAAATACTTCAGTGACTTAGTCAGCATCAGTAACATAACACAAAATACAGAAGTGATTGAAAATGGAAAAAACACAAGCTTTTGGATTGGACTCCTGCACGATGAATGGGAGTGGACGGACAAAAGCTGCTCTTCATTCAGAGAATGGGCTGTGAATGAGGATAAAAAGACACACAACTGCATAATCCACAATTCAGATAATCCAGGATTATTGTACTTTCAATGTGACAGTGAAGCATATTCCTTTTGCTCCAAAGGTAAGCAATAGATAAGTAAAGCAAAACTTAATTTTATGTTACACTACACTTAATGGGAAACTCCACAATCAAATGGAATTAACATTATGTCACATTATTTAACACTATGATTCATACATACATACACATGTACAGTATATATAGATGTGCCACAGTCACCCTGTAAGAATCACTAAAGGTGCAAGTACAGTGACTGAAGATTTTGCCCCACAAGGAAAAGTAAACTGTATTACAAAACTGAAAAGAAACAAAAAAAAAACATGGGGAACTCCACACAACAGAAGAAGAGATGAACACACCCGATGTCGAACAGAATAGGCAGATTGTTGATTGGCATGTGGCTGAACTTGTGTTTCTACCTGTAAATCTTACTTCTGTCTTCTCCCTGGTGTCATATCAGGTACCATGAGAATCAAAGTCATTGAACAACCTTTAACTTGGGAACAGGCCTTTGACTACTGCAAGGCCAACCACACACGCCTGCTGTGGATTGAAGATCAGGAAGATCAGATTGCTGTCGAACAATGGCTAAATTACACTGAGGTTAATGGTTCATTCTGGATTGGTCTGAGGCAGAGTCTTGTCTTTGGATTCTGGATTTGGACGAGTGACAGGACAGTGGCCTACAGCAATTGGAAGAATGACAAACCGCCTGAGATGCCCTTGTCCGACCACTGTGGTGTCATCAAGAAGGACGACTACAGGTGGAGTGATGAAAACTGTTGGCACCAGCTACCTTTTCTTTGTGAGGAGGAGATAGTATTCATGAATAAATAGTTAAGAGTTCAAGCTTTGTCGATAGATTAGATTTTAATGTAGAATCAATGTGATGCCTGATCATAGAGATGAAAGTCAGCAACATTATCCCTAAGATTTTCCTTTACTGCTCTGATTCTTAATGGATGTCTTTTTTTAATTAGTTGGTACAAAGTAATCTGATGTGTTTTTTTTCTCCTTTTTTTCTTATATATACATTTGATATTTGAAAGTGCTCATATACTGTATTATTATTATTATTATATACCGTAATTCTGTAGAAAAGTTAATTATGTTTGAAGTTAATTATATGTTTCATTTAAAATAATATATATTGATGACCTGTAAGTGATGATACACTGTTATCTACAAAAGTGGAAAACATTTAATGATGTGGTGGAAATTAATTCATTTTTTCAGAGTGACATGTTTGTAATGAGTGACTATATTTAGTCCCAATGTGTCGCTTCAATCAAATCCAATCAATATTTTCTGATCAATAAAGGTTTGTATGACATCCCACTTGGGCCCCTGTTCCACTAGTAATCATTTAAATACATATTCTACTTTTGTATTTACATTGATACTCTTTACAGTTTGCTTTTTAAGTCTTGCAGTTATAAATGTGGTGTGATGCAGTGCAGGACAGCACATACATAGAAGACCTCTTAGTGTTGTAAGAGAATGTTTGCTTCTACATAATCTGCTTGTTTGCATTAAAGACTTTTTCAAACTAAGAAATGTGGCTTAATTAATGCTACCTAATACACAAATAAATGAATCTCCCTGCCTCAAATGCACGTCACTGCTGGAAAATAACCTTTCAGTGTATTCATTATTACAAGTACCTCTTAATTTACATAAACCTACAATATGTGTTCACTAATATTTCTTAAACTTTGACATTAAAATGTGTGTGTGCTGCCGTAGAGTGATAAACAATGCCTACATTTCTAAAAAAACACACACACACTTTTTGACTGTGTAATCTCACAGCAATGATGCTTTTTAGAACTTTTTTTTTCTAATTATTCCATATTAGTGATAACCTCTAAATTTTCATTTATTCAGGTAAAGGTCTCTTTCTTTATCATCATATTTCTCTTCTCTGGTTTTGCTATACGAGTAGCAATACTACAGTATTCTCCACTACAAGTTAAAGCCCTGTATTTTTTAGAAATAAAAGTATGTACTGTACTTAAAGTATCAAAAGTAAAAGTACTCATTCTGCAGTAAAATGGTCTCTGTCCGTGTTTTACTATTATATATGATGCTTTTGGATTAATATTACTGCTGCATTCATGTGTATGTTGCATTTTACTGCTGTAGTTGTTTAAGGTTGAGCTACTTTTAACTACTTTATACACTGTTGGGTAGTTTAATCTACAGCAGTGCATCATGTTCTATAAGATCATTATATGTTTGTAGCATCGCTGTCCTGTGAGAACCACGTATCTCTAAAAAGTCAACTTTGCATGAGCTCAGAAAAACAGCCCTGCTTTTAGCTTTGTGACGATGCATTTTCCAGCTAATCCAAGTTTTTTTTAAACACATTATTTAGTTTAAGAAGTAGGAGATTTTTCTCAGCACATAAAGGAACACTTAATCCTTCAGTTTATCAGAAACATCACATTCAGAATCACCAAATTTGGACATACATGGTTTTCACTGGACAGGAAGGGTATGAAAATTGAAATCTGAAAAGAAACTAGTAACTAAAGCTGTCAGACAAATGTAGTGGAGTAAGAAGTACAATATTTGCCTCTGAGATGTAGTGGAGTATAAAGTTACTTAGTTACATTCCACCACATTTGGTGTTGTGTATATGTATACATTCAAAGGTGATTGGATAATGAAGGTAAATTATTTGCAAAATTCTTTGTCATCAGTAGATTTGAACAAGACAACCTCTAGGGATCCAAATTTTGTTCTGGCACAAAGCGAAATGGAACTAGTGGTTGGTTTGGTAAACACAAAACGGAGAAATTTGGCAACAACAACAACAGGCTGTTTTGCCAATCTGTGGTGGAAAGGACACACATCTCAGGGGTCATTTTACTTCAGTGTCAACACCATTAATCAATGCAACATTAAAATAAACAATAAGAAACAATTAAATGAAAGACATTACGAAAACAAAGCAACACAAAGAGCGAAGACAGTTAACAATAAAATATTGATGAGGGTCAATTGTGTGGGGTTGGGCATCAAGACAGTTGAGAAATTTCAACTCAGCAGAATCCAGGCCTAATGACTGCTCCAAAAAAAGACTAAGTATGGTTCAGGAGAGAAAATATGAAAAGATGGTGAACAAAACAGAAGAGGAGAGTTGGGCTAGCAGTACAGCAACAGACAGGCAGGAAAAAAGTAGAGGGGAGATTGGAGATGAGAAGAAAGACAGAAACCAGGTGTAAACAAAAGGTGGCAAGAAAACAGATGATAAGCCACAGCTAGGATAGTGATTTTATAAGAGGGGAGGAAAAAAACACAGCGCCCTAAAACATGGAACTGGGAGAGAGAGAGAGAGAGATTAAAAACAGAGTTGAAAGAATCTGGAGAGAAAGAGGGAAACATTACAAAAAAAGAAACCGGAAGCTTGGACAACTTCCAGGGCCATTATTCACACTGTGGACAAACTTGGAATGAAGGCTCAATCCGTCACACCCTCACTCATCATTATAACTCATCATACAGCTCACAGTGTGAATGTGTGTGTATGTGAGTGTGTTTATAGGCCTCTTGATCATTGTTCATTTCAGGGAAACAGACTTTCTCTTGACTTGTCGCTCAGCTCACTTCTCTGACCATTATGTGATGTACGTGTACAAGTGTGTGATCATAGCTCATCGAGAGGAATCGGAGCTTCTCAGGGAACACACCTTTCCACAGAATAAATCACCAGCCACTGAGGATCCTGACTTGCAGCCAAGCACATTTCTGGGTGCAAAAGCAGCAAATTTTCGTTGGCAGAGATGCGGACCAAATAAGAGGCTGAGATATGGCCCCATTTGGGGTTGAATGACCGCCCAAGCCTGGTGTCCATTCAGCCCGAGCTGAATCATAACACAGTCACACCTCCACCAGGAGTGAGCCAAATGTGAGCAGCAGATGTGATCCATAGCTGGGCTTGTACGGTTGAGTTCTGGTGATGGCAGCCAGATTTAGTCCAGAATTCAAAAAAACTACACAAGACCAACCAGTCTCTGGTCCATTATGTATTATTCCACAGAGGTTACACTCCTACTACTCCATTCTCTAAAAAGTTTTATTTCTAAGTGATTATTATCTAGCATTTCAGAATTGCACCCCCATGAGGTTTTAACAGCATGTGTATGTCAAAGCACGGGAGGTACAGCTACTGAATGCTAGAAAGTCATTTTTATGGAAAACTATGAAAACATTGTGTACAGTGTAAAACAAAGGATACTAAAACAGAAGCCAGCCAGGGGACATCTACTGGCTTAAATGTATCTCACAATACAGTGAACCATTTAATCCACAAAAAAGTGGGATCCAGGAAAATGATTTTGCTTATGTTTTGTTTAGCTTGCTAGATATTTTGCTCTCATCTGTCAATGTTTTTTTGTTTTGTATTATTATTTTTTTTATAATGGCAAGAGCAAATCCTTGACTCAACAGGTTAACAGAATTTAAGATTGGGGTGTTGATTCTCAGTGGATTTGACATTACCTGTCAGCCTTTCACATTATCGGTAATCATTTGATTCGATGTTAATATCTCAAATATTACTTAATGCAGTAAATATCTATGGAAATATGTACTCTTGGAATTTCTGGGTCTCACAACTCAGACAGTACATTTATTGGATTAGACTAAAGGTCAGTTCAGATTCAAAGATTCACGACAAGAGGAGTTGAAACTTGCAACTACTTGCAATGCGCCGGTCTGCAGCATTCTGAAACTGGCCAGTTTACACCAAAGCGACTAGACGAGATGGCGTATTTGTACTTTGTACTTCCATTGTAACTGCCGGTTTTTCAGGCATTTTTTGTAGCTGGACATAATTTGTAGCGTCTTAGTGAGTTACTTGCTACAGTTGCATTTCTAGTGTTGATGAAATGGCGGAAACGTAAAAAAAAACGAGCCGCTGACTTTGCTACAAGCTGATTGGCTTTTAAAACAGGTGACGTGCCTTACGTTCTAAAACCAGCTGCTGGCGATTTGACAAGCTGAGTTGCAAGCGATGCCATCAGCCGACCTGAGACGGGCCAGTTCACACCACTGCAACTTTTCCCTGCGAGGTTCTAAAACGGTTTTGTCTCGTCGCAAATCTTTGGTCTGAACTAGGCTTAAGATACATCAAAATTATATACTCTAATTCTGGACTCAAGGCAGATGTTTCCAACCTGGTCATTATCATGCTTCCATTCCTTGGTAAAAATGTAAATTACTGCAAGCTAACACAGTGAACTAATCACTGTGTGAAACTATAGGCTATTTTTAATTCACACTCACACAGATTTGCACCTTTTGTACATTCCTTACTTATGGTCCATCAGACACCAGCCACAAAGAGCCTAGCAACATATTAACACAAAGAAAATCACTTGTTCTTTGTGACACAACAGGCAAGTAAAGCTGCTGGAATAAAAAACAAACTCTGTAGTGATGGTTTTTCCTTAGGACACTCTGAACTACTGGCTTCCATTTGACTCAGGACTGCTAGAGGGTGACTGGGGGACTGGTTTAATTCTGACTAGAAACTTGGCAGTAAGTGGCCTGGTGGTCTGGTGCATGACTAGCATGTAGCTGACTCAATGGTGAGTGGGCTAATTGCAATACTTGGTTGAAAAAATTGTGGCGGCTTCATTAGAGGACAGGGTTCCAGGACTTAGACAGTTTGCCATCACCATAATTATTACTCAGAACATGCATGTAAGATTGTGTCAATAGCTTTATCCAAAATACAAATATCATAGCAACAGAATCCCATTTTCACATTAGCTTTGCAACTATTATGCATGCAAATTCCTAATCCCTGGCACTCATAATCACTGGGATTTAACTACTGGCTTAATTTGCCAAGGCTTCTTGCTACTGCCCTCTGCATTAGAGGATTTATCCTTCACTATAAAAACCTTCAGAAATTGAACACTCAGTATTTGACGATATACAAAGTACACTGTCCTTTCAAGCTAAGCCAAATACTCTGCCGTCAATATACCCAAACACCGGTAATCATCTCACCTCCCCTGTGGGGCTCCCGACAGGTGGATGGTTGTTTGTTCTACCTTATTGCACACGCAGTGTGTTAACAATTAAAGGTATTGGTCTGCATGGATAATAAGGCACTTAATGGACAGTACTGGAAAAAGCCTGGGAAAAGCACATTATCTTTTATAAGTACTTGTAAAGCATGAGTAATCGACCCACCCCTGAGAAAGAAATTGACACTAGGAAAACACACAGTATACTGTATATACATAATACAACGGAACAGTTTGCCAACATCAAACTTTAAATAGAAAAGAAAATGTCTAGACTCTTGATCTTTTTAAAACTTTCTTTTCATGCAGGTTGCATCCTGGCTGCGACCTGCCTTTGTCCGAAGGCACAAGGAGACAAAGAGCGACAGAGTAAGCGACAGAAAGTGATAGAAAGAAAGCGGAGAAGAGCCAGAAGAAGGGAGAAAAAGAGGAGCAGATGGAGGGAGGGCAAGCGAGAAGAGCAGTGGGGCCTGTCAGACCATTAACGTCATGGTGTGAGCCCGGGGCTCCTGGTGACACAAGAGATGAGTGGACATATTTAGCATAGTGCTCCAAATGTGCGCACACACACAAACACATACATACATGCTAGACAACTAGCCAACCTATTACATCCTATACAATGAATTAGCACCAGTGGTTGGTTGTATTCAGTACACATTTGCTCTCATATGAACCATCTTTATAGGAAACATATGTAAAAAATGATCGTTCACTATGTTTAAATACAAAGAGTTTAAGTACATTTTGTTGCTAATACTCAAGAACTTTTACTTAATTTAAAAGTTTAGTGCAGAAATGTAATTGTAATGGAGTATTTTTGAGTGCTTCCACTTCAATAATGGATTTTAATGACAAGTCTGCTACCGCCAATAGTGAGCTCTAAAATTTAGCAAATAACAGACAATTGGAGGTTCTGACAAGGACTCAATAAAAAGTGCATCCAATGTGTTTGACAACAAAGTGTAAAAAAGCATTTTTATACTCCTGCAATTATTTTCCTTCATACACAACACTGCAATGTTTGATGTCAAGTCACCAGGAAAGTGTTACTATTGTATTATGTCCTCAACGCTCAGTTATAATAGCAGACTCACACAACATAGCCTTCCGGTGTGTCCCAGATTCCTTACACTTGAGACTCGTGCGCCAAATGGTACAGCAGTTAGCTTGGTGACGGTTTTAAAGTGGTCTTCAGTCTGCCTTTCCTGTATATTTTCTATTTTCTGTTACTTTCATAGTGTATCAAACCAAACAAATGGCCCAGGATATTTTCTTTTCTGTAGAAAAAGAAAATACACACATACACAAGCTGGGTTTAAAGGTGTGTGTAAACTCATTGTACAAAAAGCTCACACTGAACAGGCACACGCACACGCTGAGTATAATGCAGTGAAGGGATTCAAGATGTTTATTATAATTGCTAGTTGGTTACCACTGGCTACTGAAGTCCCTGCCCCTTGCTTCGGCAGTGAAGCTCTTTCATAATTAGTATTTCAGTCCAGACCCTAACAACCTTTCATGGGGTTTCTGCCGCTAATGGCTGATTTCACAATCTCTGCATGAGTAATGGCATTTCAGACACGTTCAGCGTAGAGACGGCTGATTTACATTGGAAATTGGCCATCGGAACTGCCTAAGGGTCATTGTAGTAGAGATGATGCAGAGGTAGATGTGTTTGTGTGTGTGGAGCTGTCCTTCACAAAACTATCTATTCTCTCACTAAACCTTTGACCAGTGAGAAGTTCAAACTAATCCCAACCCACCAATATTAACCTTCACTGTTTTGTTCATTCATGTGTAATTATGTTTCATTTTTTCTGTTTGCATATTAATGTCTGTCTGCACTGTGGACCACTAAAGTTAAAAGTTCACAGAATGCATGCTTGTCCTTTGTCACCATTATTCCTCCCTCCTTCATCCCTTGCCCTGCTCCACTACTTTAGCGTCTCTCCTTGTCTGCAGTCTCCCTATTACAGATTTAGAAAACAGCCACACTTCCCCTGCAGTTCTCTTTTACAAGACAATCAACACCCAACCTCAAGTTGTCCTTCCACTCCTCTGACAACACAAATACAAATCCCATTTGCAAGTGTGTCTGGTGTGACTGTGTACTTCAGAAATTTAACAAGCGGCAAGGCGCACAAATGTGTGTATCAGATGCATTGATTTCCCACTGTGCCGAAGGAATTTAAAAAAATATACTGGCTGGCAAGAGGTAAGAGCCATTGTCCCATGTTGATTTCCCTCGAATGTTCTCACATTCTCCTCCAAAAAGTATTGCATTATGAGCATTTACATGCTGTGTAGCATGTTTTTGCGAGCATTAGCAGCAGATTGCTCAAAAAATGCTTTAATTTGAGGACTGCTGTTGCACCTATGCTCCTGCATGTTAAAAACATTTTGAAAATGCACAGCACAGTTGTACATGGGAGCTAGGTGCAGGAGAATGTTTGCCAATCATCATTTTGGTGGCATGGACTGCTGTGACTCTCTTGGATGCTCCTTCACAAAATATATCCCTGTAACAGTATGGCATGCAAATTTACTGACAATAATAATAGGTGTACATTTTGCAAGAAATAAGGACTCATTAATACACTTATTCTATACTTGTGAATTTACAGTGACGCTTTGTAAAGACTTATTTCATGAGTTCAAGTCAGCTCAATATGTTATTGATGAGAAGGTTAAAGCTGAATTTATTCAATAGAATCAGTAAACCAGCTTATAGATCATCTAAAGAGTTGATCAACAAATGCATAAGAATTATTTAGGTTAAAGTTAAGTGGATTAACTACTAGACGCAATATTGGTTTCTATTTCCTGTGGTCTTCCCTTTGTCTTAACAGAATTAAAATGGAGATACTTGCAAAATGTGTGAAATTAATGAGTTACTGTAGCAAGATGTTATTTGTTGATGTAAAGGTTAGCCTTTATTGCCATGTATCTATGACATCCAGTGTGTCATTATTTTGTGTGTTACACCATTTCTGCCTCTGTGGTATAAATATTGGAATTTATAAGTAAATGAAGGGATGTTAAGAACCATCACTTAAGCACTGTGAGCCTTGGAGGAGATGCTGATCAATAAAATGTTTATCTGGATTACAGTTTAATCAGGAAAACCATTTGAAAGATAATTCAGACATAAGACATAAATATTGAGGTATAAATATCAGCTATGAGGCAAGATTCCCAATAACTTATTTGGTTTATTATTAACTATTGTATGATTTTGTAAATTACTGTGAAGTATTGTTTTGTCAGTGGCATGAGGTCAGATACATGGACACTGGGAATTTCCTATAAATGAATAATGAAAAATGAATAATCTTTCTATAATAGCCACAGATGCCTGATTGACTTCCGTTGCCACAACAACTAATTACTTTATTTGTCAATCAAAGTTGTGATATTTCAAGCTCTTTATAATGCAACACAATATGACATCACAACTAGTGCATACATTATAGGCTATAGCTAGCATTTAAAGGTCAATTAGCATTTCTCTGTTACTGTGTTGGCATTATGTTGTCAGTGTTTTGCTAAAGTTATCATTTTTAATTGCCACCGATTGAACAATTATGGTTGTGTCTGTAAAATATCTAGTTACTGTAAATTAGGGAATTAGCCATTACCACTTGAGGCAGCCACACAGATTCACCCGTACACAAACACACACACACAAGCACAGGTATACATCTGTCAGAAACGCATACACACACACACACACACACACACACACACACACACACAATTGATTGTGTTGAAATGCTGCTGAGCTCAGCAAGCATGCAAGGTCGGCTCATTGCCTACTTTTTGTATTGTATGCTGATTTTTCACAGTTCATCAGTGCTAATATTTATTGTGACATTCGGAGTGTAATATTTGCATTTAATTATTGATTGGTAACTATCATTTATACTGATTGATTAAATAGAATTAGCATCAAGCACAAGGAAAACATGACATGGAAGTGGGTGTGTTCAAACAATCTGCATGATAACAGCTTATGTATCTAGACAGTTATAGTGGAAGTCTGTATTATTCCCCACTAGAGAACTGTGTTTAGCTTGCCTTTGTCAGGAGATGAGGCTACAGCTACAGCATACAGAACAGCGCTGGGAACTGGCAGTGGTGGAAGAAGTACTCAGATCTTCTACTTAAGTAAAAGTACAAATACCACAGTCTAAAAGTACTCCATTACAAGTAAAAGTCATTCATTTAAAACTTACTTAAATAAAAGTACAGAAGTATTATAATCAAAATGTACTTAAAGTATCAAAAGTAAAAATATTTGTTGTGCAAATTATATATTGTTATATTTTACATTATTACATTAGTATTAATAATGATGAATCAATGCACAAGTAGCGGTCAGTGGAGCTAGTTTTAACTACCTTATACAGTGGAGTACCATGATTTAGTCCAGGCCCCTCCAAAGGGTCACCAATAAATCTGAGGGGTCGTGAGATGATTAATGGGATAGGAAGGAATGAAAAAGAGTTCTGATATACAAATTTATATCAATATTTTTGGACTGTAATCTTTGATTTTTAGTGAAATAATGGATCATTTGATCTCTTTTGGATTTGAACAGTTATTTAAATGAAACAATCTGAAAAGTTTAGAGGGGAAAAGTCCCATCAACAACTCAGAGACATCTGAGACAATGGGGCCGAACTAGACCAGCTACTGGTTTCATCTTTAACAAATTGTATTTCATAAGCTGATCATGTGTTATGTCAAATATTAATTTGTAAAATAACTAGTAATCCTACCTGTCAGATAAATGCAGTGGAGTAAAAAGTGCAATTTTTAACTCTAGAACTAGAAGTATAAGGTAGCATAGATGGGAAATACTCAAGTAGAGCAGGATAATATATATTTTATAACTTTAGAAGTCCCCTGAAAAGACATTTAATGAAAACAATGAGCCACTTGAGATATAAACTAAGACAAGTTGTAAAATAGCAGATGTAGGTTGTTGTATAGACCTGGTAACATGGTGGAACTATGTTTATGGGTAGGACATTCAGGACCTCATGTAAATCTGCCTTTTGTCATGCAGTATATGGTTGAGTTACTTGAGTCTTTTGCTAACTGCAGCTTGTGACAGCACCAACATAAGCTGTTCAAGATTCCATCCATGTATCTCTGGCTGGGTCATGCATACATACAGCACGTGTAGACGTGTACAGTCCTGAGAAAGACATACAGCTGGTTCAATCATCTCTGAGCTTCCAGATCAGGCACAAATCTCTTTCAGGTGTAGTGTCTTCATACCTCAGTACAACCTTGTACCTCACACTTTCAATTCTATACCGCACTGCCAATTCACGCTGCTCCTGGTTTATTTGTCCATTTGCAAGCACATAGTGACTTCTGCAGTCTATTTCAAATTCGTTCCTTCTCTCCATGTGTCCTCTACTTAAAGTGAACACATTTTCATCTATTTTTCTACCTTCCCACGAACCCACACACATTCCTTGTCTCTTTCCTCCTCTCTCTTTTCCTCTGTTACTGGCTTATCCGTACACAATCCCTTCCACATGTAAAGGCATACTGCTCTTCCTCTCTATGTTCCTCTTTTCTCTGTTTCTCGACCTTACTGCACCTCTCAGTCCCATGGCTATGATGCCATCCACCATACCTTGGGGCATAGAGATAAAACATCTTGTTTAAAGACACTCCAACGACAACGCTGAAGAAAAAGGTGAAAAAGATTCAAAGAGACAAATGTTGAAATGCACCCTCACTCAATGCTGCCTTTTAACATCAGGAAGAAGTTCATTCTTCCACCAGCAAAGCATGAATGCTTGAAACGTTTTGGGGAAATGGCAGCTAACAAGGCTGGGCATGTTGCCCTCTCTGCTAACACAATTGAGGAGAACAGACAAAATTGCAGAGGTTGTTGAGAGCAAATTGTTTGAGAGGCTTAGTGAGTCCCCATGGTATGCCATTCAAGTGGATGAGTCCACAGATGCAGAAAACCAGGTGATTTTACTTGTCTGTGTGTGATACATCTATCAAGATGACTTCCAGGGGAATTTACTGTCTGCTTTCTTGCTACCAACTGAAACAACATGACAGAAAATATTCAGGGCCTTTAATTAATACTGTAGATGTCCAGTAAACTGAGCTGGGTTCTCTGGGTGGATGTGTGTGTGTGTGTGTGTGTGTGTGAACCTTCCAGCTTCACTGCTTGTGTGAAAAGGTGAGCCCTCTAGCGGTGTCTGGTGTGATGCTGGCAAGTAAGAAACTATCAGTTAATTAATTAATTAATTGTGTATTGGGTGATGTACAGTAGATCGTATGTCAAACTCCTAGGCAACGGTGCTAGCTAGCCACTTTCTGACCATTATTAGCACTAGCATAGACACAAGCCAAACCTTTTGCCTGAGTGAAGGTGTGTTGACCATGACTGATGTTGTCTGATTGCTTCAAAAAGTAAGCACCAATGTCAGTGTACATTTTAGTAGAACTTAACCAGACCAGGTCGAGGCTTTGGCGGATACTTTTCCCTGCATCAGTGAAACAGTGTGTGTGTACTGAAACTGATTACTCTTCACACCACCATCTAGCTCCCTATTTTCACTTCACAACAAGACCAATCTTTCATATCAGAGGGAATTCTTTTTTTAACCTTCAAAGCAAAACTGGAATCTCGGGCAAAATGAGTCGAGCTGTGTGTTTCCTGCATATACTGTAATGTACATGCGCTACGTGGGTGAAAGAGACTGTCAGCACCTGTCAACTCTCATGCAGCATCACCTGCTCGCACTGTCAGCGGGAGTTTGAGTGTTATTCCTGATCTGCAGAGGACTGAAGACTGAATACAGTGCTAGATGTCACCAATTTGTCCCTGAATCATCATCTCTCACAACATAACACAAGGAGAAACTGCTAGAACTAAAAAATGATGGATTAAATACTTAATGAACATCCCATTCTCTGTCATTCCTCTGGAGGTCAGAATACCTTGAACTTGCCGCAAGAGCACTGAAGACTCTGTTGCCTTCCGCACTTCCATATGCTTGTGTGAGAATTTCAGCTGCCATCAAAATGAGGCCCCAGAGTAGACAAGACTCACAGACTTGCAGGAGCTTGGCCCAGGGCTCACATTAATAGTGACTTAATGCAGTTTTGATGGAAGGTTCTAATATAATTTAAAGTAGCATAAGCTCGACCTGATTTTTATTTATTTAAAATACTGCACTAATTCTGCAACTTTGCTATTTGCCATTTATTTGCATTCACTATGCTACCCTCGCTCTTCTGCTTCTCTGCATTTTGCATTCAACCACAATCTCCTCCTTCCCTTTTTCTAAAGAAAAGCTATTTCTCCTTTGTTTTTTTCATGACCCCATACCTTTTTTCATCATTCCATTTTCATACCACCTGCATGATTCAACAATGCGGGCAAGCATGCATGCAGCACAGCTGTAGATCTCAGTGGTTTCTCTTTCTCTCCCTCTTTCACACACACACACACACACACACACACACACAACACACACAAGATGAGCTGCATGCCAATTTCTTCTGCCATGGGGGAGGACCATACAACCAAAGCTCATGTGAAATATTCATTCAGCCCATCTTTCTGTCACACATCACGCATGCACACACAAATTTCTGCACTGGCACTCACCCATACACAGTGGATACACATGCACATGCACACACATTACACACACCATGCTGGAATTGTTCAGCCATTGGGGCACAGGTTGTGATGAATGATTGCAGATGATACAGAAAAAAAAATGTGAGAAGGGATGCATCAAAGAGCTCCCTTCAAAAGGATTCTCGGCCTGGCAGCTTCTTCTGACTGCTTCTCTATGCAGTGGTAGGACAGTGAGTCAGTTACATCTTTAAATAGTGAGACTCTGAATGTGGATTTCTTTTTTTCTCTGTCACTCCTCACTTCTCTACTTTCTCTCATGGCTTGTCTGCTCATGTCTCTACATTCACTTTCTCCCTCAGCACTCCACTTTCCTTCTTCTTCTTCTGCTTTCTTTCCTTTCACTATATTTCACCTGTTTTCTCCCCTCTTATCTACACTATCTTTTCTAATATTTTCTCACTTTTATTCTACCTCCTTCCTTTATTTTCTTAGCTTTCCCTGTCCCTTCTTCTTGACTCCTTACCTTCCCACCTTATCTTCCCTCCCTCTCACTCACTATCCCACTCTTCCCATTCCATCCTCCCAACCTGTTTTCTTACTTATCGCTTTTTTCTCTTTCTTCTGGTCTATTTCGGTTGTCCTAAACCTACTCTGCATCCCTCTTTGCCACACTCTTCGCCTCCCGGGTATCAGCTAATCATGGCCTCAGGTAGCGCGTTGTCATGGACCCCATAGCACGAGAAGGACAAAGCCAACTACATTGGCTCCCAGATGGAAACATCTTGTATACCTGCCACTGGTGGCTTAGTAGCCCTGACACACACACACACACACACACACACAGAGACACAAACAGGAAAAGACACAGAAAAAGACAGATAGATGAGCGCCAACAGTATATCAAAAAGACACATTTGCATATAGTAAAAAAAACAACCAAAAAACCTAGTTAAATAAACTTCAGGAGAAATCAGGGAGTTCAAGTAAAGGTAAGTGGATGCAGACAGAGATGTAAAAGAAATAAAATCTATGAAAGAAATGTAAAAATGTAAAAACAGAGTACCATACTTGTCCAACTCTTGCAAAACCTTGTTCTCTTTGGCTGGCAATCATTAACAGATTCAAGGGCAGTTACAAAACATAGCGAAGTCTGCAAACACACACATGCTGTATGCACACACAGATACACACTTATCATTTGCACAAATATAATTTTGGAAGAATTATGAAGCATTTTATTTCATTTTTATCTGCACCTGTTTTAATTAAATCGGATGCACTGATATCGTTCACAGAGAGTACAGGATTGTAAAGGCATTCCAGATTATTACTGTGATTAAGGGCTATAATAAACGTGACTTGAGGTGATATTAGCTAAAAGATTCATTTTGATATAAAAATACTCTGACACATGACACATAATTAGCATGTAACATTATAAATGATTATTTAACACAAGGACAAGATAAGACCTTGGAAAATGTATTTTTTATTTCACTGGGTCTTTAAAAATATTTTGATGGCATTTCTGCCAGAACAACAGAAAGTACAGGAAGATGGGAAACAAGGGGAGACACGACAACGACGTGTGACAATAGTGCCTGGTCAGAACTGAACTGTGAAATGCCACGGCGACATGGGACGTGCTACAGAATATACTCAACCACAAGGACACTTAAAAGGATATTTAAAAAGTCCTTCGCTATCCTTCAGTCACTTTCTCTTCCTCCCTTCTTATCTACACTATCTTTTCCAATATGGGCTCACTTTTATACTACCTCCTTCCTTCCTTTTCGTCTTCTTGCTCTTCACACATACCCGCACATTTCCCCAGTTACACTCACACGTACGTCATACACCTTCACGCATGCACCAAAGCATATAGAAATACAATGTGTACTTTTCCCATTAAGAAATATAACTATACATCGGTACCAAACTTGCGACCTCTGTTTTGTTGACCAGCACAATATATAAAAGTCATTTTCTGTTGCCATATGTATTCAAATAAATTGCTCTATACTATTTATACCTGTGTTTTTATTGTGTGTATGACCAGTGGCCTTAGACTGAATGTTGAACCAAGTGGACTACCTGTAATTAAAAGTGGGAGTGACTAATTGCATTCTGTTCCTCTTTTGGAGCAGAGATAGCGCTGTGAGTATTCGCTCAGGTCTTAGTCGTGCCTCACCACATGCTGTATGCTAAGAATAATGATTTCACTTACCATGATCACTGTAGCATTTACTCAGATTTTGTATTGCAGTGCGGGTGTGTAGTGGCATATTGTGCATGAGAGGTGTCTCCCAGGGGAGTTATGAATAGAAATGTAAAGCAGCCTAGCCTAACATGGTGTTATCAAAATGCTCCTCCTGCCCTTTTGCAAATTTACACACACACACACACTCACAGACTCAGAGCTTCTGATCACGTTGCAGCAGCAGCAGTAGGGGTTGGCAGTGTAACAGTCTTGATAGATGTTGCCCTCTCACACAGAATCTGAGTTGGTCAAAAGGAGGAGAGGAGCCCCATCACTATGTGGCTCTATCCATTATTGATTAGAGAGGGTAGGAGGAGTGTGTGTGTGTCTGTGTGTGTGAGAGAGAGACAGCAAGAAGCAAGAAGGTTTAGGAGCAGAAAAAGTGGGGCAGGAGGGAGTGAAAGTGATAGGAGAGGAGAAAGTGAGGAGATAATAAGAGATGAGAGAAGAGAGAGCAAAAACAACGAGGGGGAGGGAACAACCAGATGAGAAGAAGGGAGAAAAAGGCTGAGAGACTCAGAGACGCTGTGAGCCAGACAGAATAATGTTTACACAAAACTATCAGGGTGATTACTAGCTTCAAATTTACAATATGACGGGCAGATAATAAATTGCTGCATGCCCATATTAAGCATACATTTCATGTTTTCATATAGCTTAAATAATACATGCAGCTTGTTTTTGTCCGCCCACCACACAGGGGGCTTACAAAAACATTGCTGGTTCCCGTGTGTCTGTGTGTGTGTGTGTGTGGGTTCAAAAATGGTGCTATATTATATGTGACATTTTCTGCTTCTTAAAATTAAGACCACATTTCCTACAAAGGCATTGCTTCCTATCGCAACAAAAAGGATGTTACTAGTCCCTCCTAGTTTTAAAGTTTGACATTTTGGGGGAAAACACTTATTCGCTTTCTTGCCGAGAGTCAGAGGAGAAGATTGGTACTGCTGTCGTGTCTGTATGCTAAATATAAAGCTAAAGTCGGGAGGCGGTTAGCTTACCTTAGCATACAGACTGGATACAGGGGGAAACAGCTAGCCTGGCTCTGTCCAAAGGTGAAAAAATCCACCTACCAGCATCTGTAAATCTCATTAATTACCATGTTATATCTCATTTGTTTAATCCGTACAAAAACTAACAAGTTGCGTGAGTTTTTTACCTTTGAGCCGAGCCAAGTTAGATGTTTCCCCTGTTTCCAGTCATGCTAAGCTAAGCTAATTGGCTGCTGGCTGTAGCTTTGTATTTAACGAACAAGAGAGAAGAGAGTGGCATTGACTGCGTCATCCAACTCCCAGCAAGAAAGCAAATGAGTGTATTTACCACAATGTCAAACTATTCTGTTAAAGAGGCAGGAGGAGGAGTAGAGCAAATCATAGCCCCTGATGCAGCGACTATGTGTTACCATGAACTAACCAAGCACTGAGATGCAACCTTGCAGAATAGCCAGAATGCTGGACTTTGAACAAAGTTGTGAATTACCTACAAAGTAAAGCCTGACTTGGCACACAATGCTGAGGCTGGTAGAGGGAGCCAAAACTTTCAGCAATGGTCTAGTTTGTTTATGGTAATCAGACTAATGTCTCAAAATAATTGCGTAATGATTTATTGATGTTACCTTTAATTCTGACACATCAACATGCTGTGTGACTTCTTGCCTCGGGAAGCATAATTCTTAGCAGCACCCCATGGGGATAGCTGAAAAGCAGAGAAATATCTTTTATGATTATTATTTCAGTGATCAGGCACACAAGACGGTGGCTGTAATAAAACAATTAATTAGATTTTTGGTGCTGGATGCTTGCACAGATACTTATTTTGGATGAAGCAAGTTTAAAAAACAAGATTTAAAATGAGAATCATGATGCATATAAGTGTGTGTTTTTTAGTTAGTGTACAAAGTAAGCATCTACAAAGGTATTACATAAAGTCAAACATATTACACTAAGAATCATAAAGTTTTGTTTCCACTTAGCACCTACTCACTGAACATTATGCCTGGTACTAAGCGTAGCTGTGGCTTTTCTTGTTGCTAAGAGAGCACTGAAAACCCTTTTAGCTTAAGGTTTATTGATTTATCCCACAACTGAAATAGCAATTGTTCATTAACGAAGAAAATGAAAACAAACCACTACTTGCTGATTGTGTTTTGTAAAATTTTCACTGCCACTGACATTTATACTTCCTAACAAAAAGGTGGGGGGGGAAAGATGCCAAGGAGATGGAGAGAAGATCCAGTCATCCAGCCAGGTCATAAAAGTCCTGCAGGTGTTGTGAAGCTAAATGCACACACCAATATCTTAATCACCACAAAGCATCAGGTCAGGTGAGATTTGATTGGTCCCTGCTTGGACGCTGCGTGCCTTCAGGGCAACAAACTTTTCATAGCTTCTCATACCTGAAAACCCAAGAACTTCCTCTCTCTTCGATTCAAATTCAAAGCTTCTATTCTTTATTTACACAAATCGATATTAGCCATTGTTGCAAACTGTAGTGGAGGAAATGACACAAGATAAATTTGCTAAAACAATCACAAGGTTAATCAATAACAATACTGAGTCAAATATGTATGTTCATACAAAATAGAATTCTAATAGAAGAATTTACTTAGTTACTATATGCAGCATATACAGTACTTTATACAGTATACTGTGTAGGATTAAGGGAGCCGATGGCAGATGTGACTGTATTCTGCAGATATTTGTGTTATTTCTGTATTTTCACACAGCAGGATATACACCTCCTCTTCACAGCTTGATTCAGTAAGTTTTGGTATTTTTCTCAGTCAATTTTGGGAACATATTACTCCATTATTTTTGTATTTTAAGCACTGGGGTAAAATAAATGCTGCTCATCCTCTGTGTGTCCTAGTTGACAATATTTGCATATTGTCTTTTTCTCTGATCAGCCATATTTTCTTGTTGCAGCTCATATAAGCAGACTCAGAGTCTGTGCATGCGTCTCTCTTTTGAAGAAATCCTGTTATTGTCAATGTAGCATTTAACTATTCATCTCTATCCTTTACCAGTTACCAAAGAAAGTGATGTCCTTTTCTTTGAGTTTCCTCACACGCACAGAAACAGATAATTCATCCTGTTCCTGCAAAACACACGTACAGAAACATGCATACAGTATGCACACACACGCACACAGCAAGCACAACCCTATTGTGTTCTTGTGTGTGTGCGCTCACACAATCGATAGCCAGCTCAATGACACACCCAACGGGCATGACATGACATGACCAATCACCAGGACTGCAGTGAGATGCCTTTTGGCACTTTCTGAATGGTTCCCCTGAAAAGGAGAGTGGAGGAGTGCCATTTCAGCCATTAGATGAAATGCCTTGATGTGGCAGGGGCAGAGGAAGGGGCTTGTATGTATAAAATTGTGGCCCCACAATGGGCAATTCTTCAGCGGCATCCATTTTTCAGATTTAAAACGCCATTGCGATAATGGGTTGGGGCTTTTAAAGGTACAACCCATCTGATGGCTAAAATGTTTCTGGTATTTCGTTCCTCGTTTTGACCCATTCTCCAACGTAATGGGCGTGTGTAGGAGGATAAAAGTGGTTTAACATGCAGGCGAAGATGAAGACCCTGACAATACATGTGTCCACGTGCTTACAAATACACACATAATGCCTCAGCTCACAAAAACGTATACATGTACAGACACATCCGTCCACACTCGGGCATAAGAGTTTCCAGGTTGAACCAAAGTGCATCACAGCCCTTTGGGCTCAACTAATGGGAAATATAGCTACATGGCACTGTGGGGCAAGTTTGTGCATTTTTGCAGAGAGAGGAACTTGACAAAGCAAAGTCCACTGCTGTCCTTTTTAACTTAGACTTTGAGCAACCAAGGTGCATTACAGAGAGGGGGACACCACATAGTCCAATTGATTACTGTGTAATACAAAGAGACACCGCACTTTTATCAGTGGCCCCTCTCCCTTTGGTCTGGAGCTTAAAAAGCTTGGCGTTCCCTTAAACCTCTGTAAAGTTGTGGAACAGCTTTAAGATCAATAGCTCTGAATATCACAAGAAGGTCACTAAAAAAAAATGTTTCTATGGTTACCAAAATATGTACGGGCACAAAAGTACCCATTTAAATTGAACTGTTTAGACTGGCCTCACTTCAGCTTTAATAAGCAGCTCTGCCTCAGCCTGCCAGAGCCTGTTATGACCATAGCAAGACAATTTTAACAGTCGACTACCATTATGTTGACTTTCATACTAATTTACGTGAAAAGCCAAACATTAAACTTCTCCTTTGCTGCAGGAGTGCACAGATGGTAATTGAGAAAAAAATGAATTTACAAGCTATAACAGATTGCTCATCTTTTGTGATGAACAGATAGTTATCCAAGACAGAGGAAATACAGTGTTTGAAGCTAAAAAAAAAAAGTTATTTTGGTGAACCTGCACCTTCATCACAGTATAAAAGTAGGAAGCATCCGCGAACTGCAATGAACGTTATTCTTGATTCAGTGATTTTATTTCCCTGAAGTGTAAAACCATTTGCAGATTCTTATCTCCTGCTAAGATAACAGAGTATGATGTTGACATATTATATTGTGCTAATATAATACAAGGGCATGTGTTTACTGGGACATTGTTAAACAAAGAGTTCCTAGATCATAAATCATAGGATGCAAAATTCTAAAAATACCAAGTTCAAAAGATCAAGAACTGCAAAAGCTGGTCTTCATAAGGGCATTAAAACTTAAAGGCATCAGTAACATCCAAAACCTTGATTCTGTTGTCTGTGGAAGAGTTTGGTTTTACTGCAGCTTTGTGCCCACTCTGTGTTTGAATAGTGCATAATTATTTTGAATTGGTTCTATTATTGAACTTGAATAAGTTCTATTAGCAACAAAAGGTCAATTTGCTTCTCTGATAATGTTCTATAAATGATGCCCATCGTGCTTTTATCCTCATGCCTCAGCCATTGGCAGTCACAATAGTAGCAAATATTCAAACAGTACAGCATGCGCCATCCTTCTTCCAGGATCCGAGCCACAAGCTGAGAGAATTGTTTTACACTCAGCAGGGTTCCACCCCGCTCTAGACCTGCGTGGGGATTTTTATTTTTTATTTTTTTGCAGGAATGTTGGCCATGTGAACTGATTCTGGCACTAAACAAATGTCTTTCTTTTGAATCATGCTGCAAAAGCACGCTCATGAGTAACAAAATTGTCTCTGCCAAGCTGGAAATCTGCTCAACCTGGTCATATATCCTTGTTGAAACTCCCTCCAGGAGAAGAGGCCTTTTCTTACTTTCATGTGAATCAATCAATGTTAAACCTGAAGTTTACTTTTTCCTTTGTTAAACTGTATATTTATGGTGCTTTGAACCGAATCAATCCCCATGCACTGAATGGATTTCAGTGCACTGAAATCATGAAATCAATCACCTGTCCTGTTGGCCAAACTAACTAAAAGATCACTTCCCTTTTGGACAATACAGTCCATAAGTTTAACTGTCTCCTCCACCCTTTAGAGGCTATCTCGGGGCCCATAGATTTGTTTCAAACAGCAAAATGTACTGCAGACTTCACTTTGATAAAGCAAGATGCTTTGAATAATTTTACAAAGAACCTCTGCTTTATTAGACAGTGACAGAACAGATGGAAGAGAAACAACTGAAAAACAAAATGTATGCACTTATATGACATGATTTTGTAATTTGTATTTACTCTGAATTCATTTTCTCTCTCAGCCTCCCCCCTCTTTCCCTTCACTCTCTTTCTTCTTTTCTGGCTTATTTAATCAATTTTCTCTCTTATAATAGACTTCCTATCACCAAGACAAGTTGGTTTAATATTCTACCTCATTCCACCACATACAGCAGACGTGCTTAAGTCAGTCACTCACTTTCTCATCCAGCTCAGTTGTGTTTGCCAACTTGACTTGTTTTTCATTTGCTTCTTCATTTTAGGTGAGATGAGGTGGGAAGCAGTTTTATTCGTCTTCTCTGTAAATCTTTTCCACTTCCTTGTGTTCTCTATTATACAGTACAGTGCATAGAAAATCTAAACCTAAACTAGGGGCTCAGCTGTTGTGGGGTTTTTAAAGGCCAATACTGACATATTTGCAATAAAGCAGGTTATGTGTTAATATTCAGCGTCTTTGATTTGGACTGTTTCTATACCCAAAAGAAACCCCAAGAATTTTACAGTTGGCTGGGTGAAAAAGCCTTTGAAGCAGCGTGCAGATCATGGATTAACGGTCTCTGATGAAAATGAGTACTATTGAATTTCTCATTGATTAAAGAGCTCTTAAAAGGCCAGACTGAGATTTCAGGGGGTTTCGGGCACATTTATCCCACCTTTCCTGAGGATCACTATTGATGCTTAGCGCAGAATATCTGGTGGTAATGAGCGGTTTTCAGATAGTTTTCCAAAATGCTGGAAAACTCATCTGATTCCTTTCCTTTTTAATAAATCAGTGCAGAGGTGATGAGTGTGTGTGAGCTGGATCTTTGGGGGATTTGATTTCCTGCACCACAAAAGAGATAAAGGAAGTGGTGTGCGTGTTGCCTCCTACTCATCTTGTACGGAAAACTCATCTGAGCCACCCTGATCATTTCTAACCATTTAAATTTTTGGTGAGTTAAAAATTACATAAATCATATCAAAGGAGGAGAAAAGAACCGGATTTTTGAAACCTTTCAACAAATAAAACATTTGGCCAAATGATGGTGCTACATGGCAAGTCAGAGATCTCCAAAATGATTACAATTCATCCTGAAGAGGACATGACAAAATTCTGTGCCAGCCCATCAAGTAGATGTTCACTTGATAAGTAAAAACTTTGACCTGCAGGTGGCACTAAAGGACAGGTAAGTCATTAGGCTTCATCCCCTGGGGACCATGAATGTCTGTAAAAAAAATTCAGCACAATCCATCCAATAGTTGTTGAGCTATTTCATTCTGGACCACAGCAGTCTACCAAAAGACTGACTCACATTGCCATCCATAGAGCGATGCTGCTAGCCTGGCTAAAAATGAATTCAATTTCACAGACTATCTTTATGTTGCTACAGTCTGGAAGAACCTTCGATTACATCTACTATCTGCTACCCAAAATCGAATAAAAACTCAACCTTACCCAGACAAACTGCTTCAAAGTCTTTCTACAAAATCCTACTAATATGCAATTTGAAAAAATCTTTCACATGTCAAATTCTGACACTACTGGCTAATAGTTTCTCTCTGTCTGTCTCTTTAGTCAATCAATTCTTCAAGTTCTTCAAATTCTGTACAGAGAAAGTTCAGGTCAGCACCAGTAACAACAGCAAAGTCACCCATTGTTCGGAGACAAAGGGCTGTGACAAATCACTGACAAAACCTTGTGTGTATTGCACTCCAAAGTACAATGAGGGACAAGATTGTGTGTCAGCTTCATTTCCACTGTCAAGGCTCTCTCTGGCAAAGCACAGTCGGAAAAGCAATTATGTCCATCAGGGAGACGTACGCGTGATTTGAAATTAATTCCTATTGTCAAGCAAATGGGGGGAAAAGATTTTTCTCTCTGTCGGATTGACTCATTGAGACAGAGAGTCCGCAGACACACTCAAGAAATCAGTCATGTTTTTAGGAAGCTCCCTACCCTCTATACCATTTCTTTATCCTCTTGTCATCCATTCTTATTATCACTTTTGTGCCATCAGCCTTTCACCAGAGATTTTATAGTAAAGTAAGTTACATTTAAACTTGGTCAGTGGACAGTCAGAGGATCTTTTCTTCTGTTTTTCTTCATAAACAACCAGAACATCTGGGCTACAGTGAAAATAGATTTGGGGGTGTTTTTCAGTATTAACAACCAGATGTAGTGTGTTTATAAGATGCAGCTATTTATAGCATCCACTAAGAGAGAGGGCTAATCCCAGCAGATGACACCCATAGGTGTTATCCACATGTTATCCAAAGATGGTCCCATCTAATGGCTACTGACTTTACAATAAGTTTAAAATACTGTCATATGTCCATCATGTCTGACTGCCTCTGTTTCATCTGTACGCTACACATAATTGGCACCAGTCACTGCTTCTGTTGTCTGCAGTGCTAACATGACTCGTTTGTAGGTTTATGCTTTATAACGCCAGTGATCTCAAAATCTCATGTATAAGTGTCAGAGAGAATGTAATAAATCATAAAAACCGCATAAATGCCCTAGGAGATCTGCATGCACTCTATTACAGATATTACAGGCACACAAGTGCACATAACGTACAGCTTTCACTACACTCCTAGAGCCAAAGCGCAAGTAAAATCTAGATAGAAATACACCTAAAATACACATGTAGACCAAGATTCAAGAGGGATTTTGTTTTTTGTTTTTTTTTGCACATGGTACTCAGGATTGCTGCCCTTATAATTTGGGTGTTCATGCTAATGACGTCTTGCGTAGAACATCACTTCTCACTGACCAAGACAAATCATTAGTCTGCACACATTTTGTGAATCAGGTGATTAAATCTTTCACAAGAAAATTTAATATTCATGAAAAAGACTCAATTTGTTTACTGTAACAAAGCTTGTTAATATTACCTGAGAGAGTCAAGTGTGTTTTGTGGGATAAGAGAACCATTTTAAAAGTGTATACTGGAGGCACCTTTCAAAAATATAATCCAGCTAAATCAGATTTGCACAAAAGCTGGATGTGAACTAGAACCGTGTGTTAATGCCTGATACTGAACAGGCTTCTTAAAGCTGCTCCTCCTGTACTGTTCCCTCTTCACAGCTTAGCTTGCCAGCTAATATTTATACAGCCACATGCTACAGCAGATGTTAACCACATGTAGTAAGCGCTAATCAGAGGCTAAGGATGCTACTATGTAGCGAGCTATAAACCGGGAGGAGTTCTCTCCTCCTTTCCCTCCCTCTGCCATCACCTCATTTTCATCCTCTTTCAGGGAGCATTAAGCCACATGGAGACGGCTATAAACAGAGGGACGTCAAAGTAACAGGTGTATGGTTTTAGAATATATCTTTCTAGCCAGAAATCCTTTTATCCTCCTTCCAGTTATCCTCCTCTGCCTTTTCTCCCTCTCCTCCTCCTGAAATTATAGTTCCCAATCCTCTGCTTCTCTTCACAAGATTTAGGGTAACTATCTTCTACCAAGCCATATGCCAGATGTTAACACCATGCAGTCAGCAAAGGAGCTATTAACAGCTGTGAGTCAACTCTGCAGCAGCTTCTATAGGTGTTAGCCACAGAGTCGTCACTGTTGCACCTCATAATCTTGTCAGCATGTGACCTTCGAGTCATGCAGATAATCTGCCCCTCAGCGACAGATTTCCTGTTATGATACCCGAAGAGAAGGACATGGGATTACAGTGTTATCTCCTGCTCCTCTTTCAGTCACATGCTGGTTTTGGTGGATGGAGTTTGACTGCGAGCTGACATTTATGCACATACACTATGTAACATACGATTTAGCAATATCCAAACAGGTCAAATTTGGGAAATCAGGATAAATGCTTTCTTTTCTTTGTTGAAAGTATACCTACATAATACAAGGAACAAGCTATACCTGCCTATTCCTGTCATATGTAGCTACAATCTCAGAGAGCAGCATAAATTTGGTCGTATTTTTCCCCCTCTGCATATAAGTAAGGCTCTTAACATTCCTTATGCGTGAACATCTCCCCGGGAATATAAAGAAGGAGAGATCAAGAGGTGTCCTAGCCTATGTGCTGTTAGCAGATGGTGTTTTGAAAAGACTCTGCATTTAAAAACGTAACAATATGCACAGCAAACAAAACTGTATTTAGAACCATAGAAACATTATTAATATTGTTAAATTGTGACCTATAAACAAAAAGAAAATATTTTGTACACAAGCCTTGTACTATTGCGTAAAAGTAACTTTTTTGTGGTTATTTCATACATTTCAAACCTATGTTCCCAGACAATACCTGGTCAAACATAAGCAAAATGTCAACAGTTTGGAAGGAAGTGAACAGAGTACCACAAAAAAAAAAACCCCGCTTTGACTACTTACATAAATCAAGGTTACTAATTCAGTGTAAAAATGTATTATGTGATACTCTCAAAGAAAACTGAAATGTTAAGGGCTAGCTATATGAGTAAAAAAAAACATGCCTGTCAAATGAATCAACATTTATACAGTTTAAATACATCTGGGAAACTACTGCACTACTTTTTGAGTTTGAATTGGCAGAACATTTGCAAATGAAGGGAAAAAGCTTAACTCTCTGGCTTGACTCTTTTCTGTGAGGGAGAAAACACAGTTGGCTGCAAAAGCCATTTGGATGAGTCGCATATCCTGTGAGTCAGGTCTCGAAGCTGGCAAACCTGAATCATCTTATTTTTAATGCATTTGTTCGTGCCACAGAAAACTGTTTGGAACAGCATATGTTCCTGCCGGCACAGGACACACATACACACACCTATTCTGACAGTCACACACCAACACCATATTCGCCTCACCTTCTCTCACTTTGACTAAATAAGTCAATCCTAAGCACAACTAACTAATCGAATGACAGTTACCTTTTTAACATTATGTTTTTGTGCATGCTGGCCAAATGAGCAACTGATTTGTGTAAGAATCCCCAGTCGGTATATTACAATTCTGTGTAATTAACTGGGGTTAATAGAAATCCATGAGGTGTAAGACTTACAGGTGTATAGCTAGTCTTAAATCTAATAGATCGAAAGGGTTTGTATTAGCAACACGGTTTTTTCACATTTAAATCCTTATAGAACTCCTCATCGATTGGTACTCAGCAATAATGTTTGGGTGGTATTTGGTTTAATTTCTAATGCAGCTTGCTTATGTGACAATGTGAGCTCTATGTTCAGCACTTGGTTTCACTAAGAATTTCCCAATTTATCTATTTTAATTCTGCATCAGTGGTCAGACTCACAAAACTGGGAAAAGTGCCCACACCGGCGCCAGCCAGCTGTATCTTCAACAGGCATGCAAACATCTGTAAGAACCAGGATCCGTATCACTGGTGAGTCTATTTAAAGTAATAGCTTCCCCTGGCACAGGCCATCTGACAGAGCTAATTACGATAAAGTCTCGGCTGGGAGGTTTCGCGCGCTGCCTGAGAAACCTTAAACACAGAGAAACAGGCTGTTTTTCACTGTTTTTTCTTTATTTGTTTTTCCTCTGAAATCACTGTTCCGTTCCTTAAGCACTCTCAACTCCCAAACGGAGGCCTTCCTCATTAAGGGGATGGAAGCATTTCAGATTTCTCTTCCTCCTTCTCCTCCTCAGCACAGCAGTGTAGGAAGCTTGATTGACAGGTGAGACATTTCTGTCGTTGGCGTCTTTCCCAGGTGTCCCGTCTCCTCACCGGGGTACGTTTATACACGCACACACGCATGCACGGAGGACTGACAAAAACAACTGCGCACACATTCTCACGAATAGACATGACTGGAAGTGTACACAACCACACACACACTGCCACAGGGCTACTGATGCATTTACGCGTCCCAAAAGACGACCTGCGAAAATTGGGAACTGTGAAATGATGGGACACTAAAAATATAATAGGCAGAGGGTTAGTGGTATTGGTAAAGATTGTCACTGCCATCACTACAAATAACCAGAACAACGCACATCAATTATTCTCTATGTAATTTGGATTCTGTATTTGTGTATGTGCTGATGTTTCTGATTATGCGATGTCTTGGAGCTTCCAGTATTCAGAGATAGACTGGCATACAATATCTGCATATCGTGTGTGTGTGTGTGTGTGTGTGTGTGTATGACTGTGGTGCCAGAGTGTGTGTTGAGCAGCGAGGAGAAAGTTTGCATTTGCTGCAGAAGAACCTGGAAGCTTTGAACACACACACACACACACACACACACACACACACACACACACACACACACACACTCACATTCACATAGTGTTGTACTAAATATACTACCGAGCTGGAAATAAGAAAATACAAAATAAGGATTGTCATTCTCTGGAAAAACTATTTTTGATTCTCCAGTGCCAGTAAATCCTATTAGCAATGAGATAGAGAAGAAAAAAACACAAAAATAAAACAAAATGAAAAATGCTTCCCCTTGGGCCAAATTGAGTAAAAATCATATTTGAATAAATGAATAAATTCAATACAAAAACAATCTTCCCCTAAACTCCAGATTACATGGTTATCTGCTCAAGGTTTAGGACATGGAAGCCAGTTGTACAGTAAATCTGCATGGAGCAATACAATTCTATTATCAAATGTCTGAAGAGAGAAGAGTAAAGTCATTTAAACTTTGTTTAAACCCAACTACAGGTCATCTTGAGGACCCAGACTTTTTGCTGTGCTGTGGCAAAAATAGTGGGGAAAGTAATAACTTCCCTCATGGATTGTTTTATGGATTTACACTGTCATGAAACACTTAATGTGTAATGTGAAAATGACTTTGGACAACATTGAAATGAGCACCAGATTTAACTGCTGTAAGCCAGGTAAGATGAAATGCAATATGTGTGAAATGCAAGTTTAGGCAAAGTTACTTGTGTGCAACTTTCAGTACTTCATTTTGTTTTCTGGCATCAAACTGTGGCTAGATCAGCCTGTCTGTCTTATAACTGTACTATATTGTTTAGATACCAGAACTACTGAGGAAAGACTACAAGATGTCATCATTAATTTCCTTTTATAGTTCTGAGTGTCATAAAATGGCAATCAACCTCAAAGGACACTTCTGCTTGCTGAGACAGCCAGCAGAAAGCTTAATAAATAAACTTCTATGGTAATATAAGTATTTCACTCCAAGTTTAATTGCGTGTGCGCTTCCTAGCACTGGATTCTGAGATGCTTGATAAATACGACCCAGATCAGGACCCTCTGACATCTGTTCTGGATACCATGGTGACAGCATCCACCAAGCTAATCAGCCCTGCTGCATCGAAGCCTCAATTCTCCATCCACACGGACACAAAGTGGTGGGCAATTTTTTTCTTGCAACACACACTCACACACTTAATTCAAGTGGGAATAGGTGTGATTTTTGCCAAGGTAGCTGTTTTCTTCAGCCACCCACTGTTTTCTGTTTCATTGGCCACACTGGCAGAAGTCTGAGATTGGTAATTGAATTAGTGGGCTGGAGACAACAGGGATTATTGTCTCAGTTGGAAAGCATGTCCTGCAGACTGCCTACAGTACAGTTTGCAGTCAAAATGAGCGAATAGTGTCTAAACATTATAACAAAAAATATATTCATGAATGAGGAAAATATAGGAATAGTTTGTGTTTTCTTCTTGTAAGTTGTTAAGCCTGATGTCCAGCATTACAGCTTAAAGGGAAACTCCGGTATTTTTAAACCTGGGCCATATTTTTACAAATTACCAAAAGTTTTGGAATTGGTCTAGTAGTTGCCTCTGCTGGCATCGGCGAACGGCTACAACATATTCCTTGCACGCATTTGTGCCCATGAAAAGTACGTCCACTAGAAGTGCTTGTTTGACAAGAAGGTCATTAGGTGCTCTTTTACCTAACAAGGTCCCACAGGAACAATGCCTAGGCAGGTCACCTTTAAAAAGCCCATAACTCAAAGCTAAGGTAAATGGAAGAAAAGGCCCTGCTTCTTTTCTCATGTGTTCCACAATGTCTTGAATGAGAGTTGTCCTAGGATCATGTATGAAAGTGTGCTTGATTAGTTGTAATATTAAGATAATTTTATTTTTTTTCATAATAGTCTAAATAATAGCCTAAAACCTAAAAAGGTCATTCTAGACTTGTTCACTCTGAACTCAGGTATGACTCTTCAAATCTAGCTCACAATCACTGTAATGGCATGTCTCATTCTGTTTTTAAGTGCAAACGCGATGAATTTTAATATTAAATTATTATGAATTGTTTAGAAGTAGTTACCGTCATAAATCTTATTTTTATATGCATAAATAGTCTTGTGAGTAATGCCACGACATTAATCAACCTGATTGTTTCCTGCACAGTGCGCACACAGTCTGGGTGCTCTGTGTGCAGTCTGCACTACGCGGCTGAGTGTGGGCTCAGGGGATGTACACTCGTACCTGATGCAACCTGACCTAAAGTAACCAGCAGAATTTTCACTTACATCTAGTATAAAATTTACATAGAGATAAGATTATTTGCATGTCAAAGTGGGTGTTTTACTACATGATTATGGGTATATCAGCTTTAGTCGCTTCTTAAAATGAAATTTGATCATAGGAGATTTCATACATAAGACCCCTGGAAATGTCATATTGGCCAGCACCTTGGTCAGGCCCTATTGTCAAAGTCATCACATAAAGTATTACCTTTTAATATACAGCAGCCTACAACAATGCTGTTATTATGGCCTAAGTTAAATTAAATTAAATGTTTTTAAAATGGGTTATGGTGGTTATGGTTGGCATATTATCAGTCTTCTACACCTGTGCTCTGTCACTTTCAGTCTGATTCACTGCTAATTAATCACATCAAGTCCACCCTGTACACAAACCAGCTGTATCACTCACTGACTAAGTGACAACAAGGTCAAAACATCCACCATCTGGTTTCTTTCAGGAAACACTGTACGACTCTCAGACAGATTTACATGTGTGATGACAAAAAAGTGTCCAAGGACGCAGCCTTAGATCCCTCGACAGTTATCCATTTCATCACATTTGTTAGAGCTAATCCAACCTTTTTTTACACGAATCAACTGCATTGGAGAAAACAGTTTCCAACATCTGCTTCAGATGGGGATTTCCCACAATTCTCAAGTGAAAACTCCATAAAGCATGGAGAGTCATGGTGACAGCACTAGCAAGAGCAAGAGACTTTCTCCACTCAAGAAAAGATGAGAGTTGCTTAATCAAAACTTTTGGCTGCATGATGATCTATTGACGCTACAGTTCATCAATATGCTGGTGCAAAATTGTGATTCTAAAAAGCTGTTTTTGTATTTATATTTAACTACACCATCATAGTTTGGCCAATTAACTGCAATAATAAGAGAAATAAATTCAAATTCATGTGTCACAAACGCTTATCATTCATTCAAGTCATGCTAGCGTCATGGCTCTAGGGATGACAATGTCAATCAGTTGGTCCACCACTTTGGCCCATTCTGAAATATCTCAATAACTATTGAATGGATTGCCATTAAATGTTGTACAAACCTTTATGGTCTTCAGAGGATGAATCCTAATGACTTTTCCTCTAGTACCAGCATGGGGTTGACATTTGTGGTTTTAAGTGAAATGTCTATCTAACAACTATTGGATGGACTAACGTGAAATATGACATTCTGAGGATGAATCATAATCACTTTGGTGATCCCTTAACTTTTCACCAAGTGTCATCACCAGGTAAATGTTTTAATTTGTCCCAGTGGTTTATGACCAAATACATCAGCCTCAGCTGTACTTTATGTTTAGTCCTAATTAGCAAATATTGCAAAGCTAAAACGCTAAGCTAAGATGGTGAACATTGTCTACATTATACCTGCTTAACATCAGTACGTCAGCATTGTCATTGTGAACATGTTAGCATGCTGAGCTTCACATTTAGCTCAAAGCACCGCTGTGTCTACAGGCTAGTTATTCCTCAGCTGCTAGCATAGCTGTAGAGTTTGGTCTTTTAAAGTTTTAAGTGAAAGGTGAAGTCTCGGAAGCCTTGTAGCAAAAGCAGCTATAAGCTGTTCAAATTATTTACACTACACTCAGTTGTCATGGTGTACACAGAAGAACTACTACTATTGTTTGCTGGCAACACGTCTGTGTGTAAAAGTTAGCATTTGGCATATGAACAAGTTCCATGGGGCTCAGGGTCATGAAACACGCTTCAAATCTTTCCTGAGCAGCTTCCAGTAAATAAGCAGGTAGGAGTGCAGTGTTTTGCTCAAGGACATTTGGGATTTGGCTGTTGAAAAAACAAACAATGCCAGCTACAAAAATTGTAGCTGTGATTTTATGCTGATGGAACAAGGCTCTTTCTTCTGGGTTTATATTTACTATTTTGTCTACACGTCAACCAGAGGACACAGCAAACATACTATAAAAAGTATAAGAACACAAATTCACAGATTTTTACACCTTTTCGTCTGACATCTCTGTGTAGGGCACACCATCCTCCCATAAATGGCGTGATTTGTCCTTTCACTTTGTTTTCAGTATTATTGATTGTTCCTCTCTATCAAGAATGGATTCACTGATGCAGTTGACTGTTTCTTTCCTAGCTCTCATGTATTTTTGAAGGTTGGACATCTGGTGGGTTGTTGCAGGAGTACAGAGAGGGGAATTCTGTCCACTCTGCTCTAATACCTATCTTTTTCTATTTCATTCACCCTCACACTCTCCCTCCAGGCTTTCTTTCTGGCAGATTTCTTCCATCAACATCTTGTCTGAGGGGAGATCACAACACTGCTGAGGGATGGTTGAGGAGGAGGAGGGCAGAAGAGACCGAAGAGCATTTAATGGAAATACATAAAATATAAGAACAAATTGTGCTAAAATCAAACTTGGAAAGAGATCTTTTCTGCCGAATATACTGAGGGATTTGCTAAAATATGCAATTAATGAGTGATTTAAAAAAAAATGTTGGAGCAGAGAAATAAACAATCCTACTGTTCTGTCAGAGCAGTGTCCTTTTATGCAGAAATGTAAGATCAGATTCCAAAGCCTTGATTTAACCATGTGTTCAACAATGTTGATAATTGACAATTACTGAAACAAGACTAAGAGTCTACAGCCATGCAGTGATAAAGCAGTGGTACTTTGAGCTACATGGTATGCTCAAAATGACAATGCTAACATACTAATGTTTGGCAAGTATAATGTTTATCATCTTAGTTCAGCATGTTGGCATAGCATTTCACACAAAGTACAATTGAGGCTGATTGGAATGTCATTAGTTTAGCAAGTATTTGGTCATAAACCAAAGTATTGAACAGATTCAAATTTTGACCTGATGATGGCGCTAGATTAAAGGTCAGAGGATCACCAAAGTTGAGATGGACATGAATATCTGTACCAAATTTTATGGCAATCTATTGTTGTCGAGCCATTTCACTCAAGTCACAACCTCATGGTAGCACTAGGGGAAAACGCAGGGGATTACCAAAGTTCTTAGGACCCATCCTTTGGCAACCATGGATGTCTTTATGCATTGTCATGGCAATCCATCCAATAGTTGAGATATTTCAGTCTGGATCAAAGTGATGGACTATGACTTAAAATGAGGGGAAAAGAATGGGAAAAATCACACAGTAATATACTGAAAGCATGATCACTAATCTACTACATATCTACATATAATAACCATGATACTGCATTCATTTGTATGTGAAGTAATGCCGACTTTTGAATGGATTATGCATTGCTACAAGCTGTTACTAAGTCCTGCCATCCATCCATTTATCTACAGATCATTTAAGACAGGACCTAAAAGGAAAATTGTAAAGTGATCACCCTCAAAACTACAGACGTACAAACAACCACCAATCTACACATTTGCAAAACATTCCTTTATTATAAATAAATCTCCTTTTTGTATAAAAACTGGCATGCTTCAACCATGGCATTTTACAGGTTCACAACCCAAGGCTACAACCCAGTTAGCCAAGACAGCAGGAGGAAACACACTCATCTCATTAAGCAAGGGCGATCCATCAGACAACGGTGAGACAAGAATGAAAAAATCATCACAACCACAAAAATACTTACAAGTAGAGAATAACAACAAACATGTTTGAGTCTCATAGATTTTCTCTTACATTTCTCTTTTTAAATATCTTTTAAAATGTAATCTGTTAAATCTCTTTCCCGGCCCCATCTTTGCCCTTTTAGATATAATGTCTACATGATTTCTGAAAGTTTTTTTCTTTTTCTTTTCATTCAATTTTTAAAATTTTTTTTTTTAGGTTTTAATAGTTACTCTGTCCACCACAGTGTCCTATGGTATGTCACTTTTTTCATGTTGTCTCTTTTTTTAAAACAGGTAAGTTCATGGTAGGACCAATGAGCTGTGAGCAGCGGGAAAGCAGGCACACTGACTGGCTGTTTATGTGGTCCCACCTCTCTGTGGTTTGATGTGGAACAATACAAAATGTCTCATGCTTGGATTCCATTGGGCGCTCTGTCTGTCCGCCAGTTCTTCGGTCAATCGGCTGAGAACGACGGCTCCTTCTTTCACTTGGCGCTGCCCTAAGACAAGACTTTCTTCATCTTCTGTGGTCCCTTTAAATGGCATGATTGCTGTAGCTGACATATGTCGTCTTAGTTGATGAAGCTGTGTGAATACGGAAAGGGTGGAAGATGGAAAGAAGGAAAGAAGATGGTGTGAGGTGTGACGAAAAAGGCAAAGAAATGAAAGAGAAGAGACAGATTGGAGGAATGGAAGGGGCAAAGGAAAAGAAACAGAGAAGAAAGAGCAGTTGAGAGCAGATTTTGCTACAGATGGTCACATAACAGTGTCACATCCACAGTCCACCTGAGTTGTTGGAGCTTTTTGTCAAACCCATTATGTCCTGTGTCCCCTCAAGCGTTCCATGGTAAATGTCAATGTTTTTGCAGCAACCACAGGCTTCTAACTACGCTATTGTTATACTCTGATGCTTTCATACAGCCCTTTTATTTTTTCAGTCTTTCGCCATCACACTGCTGGAATAATGGAAAAAGGTCCTTGATGAAATATATACAGTATATCAAAGAAATGAGCGTTGCAGACTTGAAATATGTCCAAAGCTTTTTATTGATATTTTCTGAAGAGCACTCTTAAGCAAAATGTCAAGAGACTCTGAAACTTGGTTTCTGCCCGTCACTGTTAAATGCATAAATAAATTGTTGCTTGCACCATATGGAACTTTTCCAACTTTTCACAAAGTGATGTATGTGAAGAGATGACTAAGCACTTAAACGACTGGCTAAATGAACGAACTGTTACCTGCTTCCTTCACTGATGCTTATAAAGTGCTAACGGGAGAACATGGTTTGCCTTCACATGTCTGAAGCCTATTATACCTGCATACAGTATTCAAAGACTGCACAGATCAAGACCCGTGTACAAACACCACTTACACACACAACTATTGAGAGACACACAAATCCACTGACATTTGGAGATTGATGGAGACTCATACAAAAACATGCGTGCACACATACACACTAACAGCCAGTCACGCATGCACACGCACTAAGGTACACATGCACATTCACACACACTCCTGTCATTTCATCTGCAGACTGCTGACACAGGAGAACCAGCTCAACACAAAAAAGAGCTTTGAAGTGGATGTAACAGTGCTTCACTGTCAGAGCTCAGAATACACACACACACACACACACACACACACACCAGGCTATTTAAAAACTGCCACTGTTGCAACGGTTTTGCCATGCAAAAACGCCAGGCGTGAAATTAATTTTCAAATTCAAATTATACTTTTACTCAATTAAAGCAAAATAAAAACATGCAAACCATATATCCAAGCATAAATGTACACAGGGGAAATATTTGTTTGTTTGTATGGTGCTACTCCACCATGCAATTGAAGTGAACACATAAATGTATTACCGACTTCCTGGAAGGATAAGATCAACTATTTGATTGAAAGGCTAAATAACCCCATATGAACAGCTGTTAGAGTGCATCATAATAAGTGTTGCCTATTCTCTATTCAGTTTTAACTTCTCTCTGTGTGTGTGTGTGTATGTGTGTATTATTGTGTATGTTTATTATATGTTTTTATGTATAATAAAATGTTACTGTGCTCAAACTGATGACTGTTGAAGTAGTTCAACTCTCTCTTCTTAAATTATATACATTATTGTACATAACGTTCGGCATATACATACTTTAGCCTTGATCTATATGGATTTCTGTAATAAAAACTGGTCTGATGATATAGTTTTATATAGTTTATTATATGTATAATTATAAAACTTTGGTGTTCTCTTACTCACTGTTGGTCTCCATGCTCTCACATAGTTCAGTCTTCACCTCTCCGTTGGGCCGGTCTCCTCCCTTCTGGCTCAGTTTCCCCGACATGGCGGCAGCTGTCACGATTGCCTGTGTCATCACACGTTCACATTCAGAAATCCAATGATTGGAAATGAGGACTATAAGCACGGTATAAGTCATATTCAACTTCTGGTTTCCTTCTTTAGTTGAATGTAATTCCACATAGTGTATTGTCAGATTTATTATCCTCATTCCATCAGCATAAAATCGTATTTATCAGTCACAATATCAATCAAACCAATTAAGATATAACAAATTTGATGGAATTTTGATGTAAGTGTTTCACTGCACACACTCAAGTCCACCTCACCTTGAAGCTGCGTTTTCGTTTGGGTACGTTCTGCTCGGGGTGGAAGAGGATGATGTAGACCTTGGGCATGTAGAGCATCCCCAGAGACACAGAGGCAGACAGGCTGAGAGAGATGGTCAGGGTGGTAGTTTGGATATACATCTAGGAGGAGAGAGACACAGAGAGAGAGAGTCATTTATCACATTTCAAGTTGTCAGAGATCAGTCTCTGTAATTGTCCAACTACAGAATATGTCTGATGAGGGAAAGAGAAGGACAGATGGGAAGAGGGGGTTGACAGGAAGCAAAAAATGGTCTAACAAGAGCAAAATGAGCAGAAAATTTGTGTAGCGACAGCTACAGTGACACGCAGGCAGGTAGATCAAATGGTATATGAAATGATGGCACCAATTAAGCTGTGTAATTGCCTGTGTGCTGCAGAGCTTGTCTCTTTGTCTAAGAATGTGAAATGATTCTTAGCATTTTTTTGGCAGGCTGAAACACCAGATGGGTGTGGCCTACTGCATCAGGTAAGTTGATAGTGACAGAAATTAAACTAAATTGACTTTCAGACGTGTTTTTCTGAGAGTTTGGATGAAGTTTGGCCTACATGAGACCCTACCGGAATAGAAAACTTTTTACTATTTTACAGAGATTGAGCTGTTGGTGAACAGTTTCCCTCCTGCATTTCTGTATTTATGCAGCTGAGAGTGAGTTGAATGACTGCAGTTGCACTGTCAAACAGGCAGACAGATACTGTCCTGTAAAGTGGACTAGATGGCTGGCACTAGTGAAAGGGTACATAGTCAGTGGATTGAAGGACAGATATGATGACACACACTGTAGGCAGACAGTCAAAATTGTTATGTGCACCCTACTAAATTAGACTATTTTATTAGACCTCATTGATTCTGCCAAGTAAGTTTGAGGACAGTTATAATGAAACAAGAAGACAGTCAGGCAGAGTCACATATACACACTGCAGTGGACTGAGCACTAGTCCTCAGGTCCTTAGTGAGTTTCAGAGAGTAGTTTGGAGGAGGACAGACCTGACAGCTGACAAGCTCTCAAGACATGGGGCTTATCAGGCAGAGCGCTGTCTGCTGTATAGAGAGAGAGATAGATAGAGGAAGGAGGGGTGAGATGGATGGAAATATGGGAAAGATCAGCAAGAATGGAAAGACCAAGCCTGGAAGGGAAAGTAACATAGAGAGGCATGGAAGAGAGAAGCAAAGAAGGGAAGAAACATGAAAAAAAAATGATGTTATGAGATGAGGCAAGTGAGGTAAAGAGAAGAGGAATGTAACTCAAGTGAGAAAGAGAGCGAGAGAACAGAAAGACAACTACATTGTCAAAAAGTGCTGACACACTGATTGAGGCAGTGCTGGTAACTACAGCCTGACAAGAAGGAGAAAGCAGAACAGAGAGAAAGTAAAGCTGCTAAACTCTGCAGTGGCTGCACACTCTGGTCAGCCAGTTTCTGAAAATCTCACTAGTGCTACAGTTTTACTTCGAGAAATGTTTGATCCACCACTGCTGATATTTTCATTCATGAGTTTCTGTACAGTCCCGTGGTACATTTATGACATACAGCACAGTTAATTGAAAAAGTAATAATGTATAGAATCCTGCTTCACATTAGCCTTGTTCAACAATAAGGACTAACTGCCTTTAAATTACACTGCTCAGTAGAAAGCTACCTAACGACCATCATGTTATCAATAAAAAAAACATATGGTACTTAATACACATACATTAAATACCAACGGGATAACTGACTATGGAAACATCAGGTGCCAGTATTCCTGAGGGACTAAATAATACCAATACCAAGACACTCGGTGGGTGAAGTTGGGACAAAAGTATCAGGCAGGGTGTGCTCAATTTTAATTTTTTTATTCGGTGATTTAATTCATAATTCACTGTAGGCTGTAAATGCTGTAAATATGCCTCTACAAGAGGTTTTGTTTTGAGAACACATTAGCTGATTGGAAAGTGGACAATTACATTACAAAATACAAAGAGGATGTGACCTCAGGATTCTCCATCAGAAGTTACAGCCCTGAGCTGCCCTGGTATGACTGTGATAGTTTTATGTCCAAATAAAGAAAGCAATACTTGAAAAGTCTGTCCGCAGTAACACATCATTTTGTAAAAGGTGTCTACTTTCTCAACAAAACCTGACCAGACCTCTTGACTCTGACTTCAAAAAGAGCTAATTGGAAAATGGGATTTAATTCTTCAATAAAGACAAAATGCATCTAATTAACTAATACTTTAAATATACGAAAATACCTGAATCGCCCCTCTTGCTCCTTAGATTATCAGCTGACTGTGTGATGGTGGGCACATACACATTTGTACTTCTATACTTACGAGGACTAACTCCAACCCTTCCCATATCCTTAACCTGAACCTAATTCTAACCTCAACACTAAACCCAAGTCTTAACCCTCACACAGGCTTTTGAGGAAGCCAAAATGCCGTCACTCTCCAAAGATATCCTCATTCTCAAGGTTTCAAACTCAAATTGGTCCTCACAAATATAGAGGAAGAAGAACACACACACCTGCCTGAAGGTGGAAGTTGATAACATTGACAGTAGCCAGAGGGAAAGGAGAGTGCACAGCCAATAAACTGGAGGCAAATGGACATGCGCGCGCACACACACACACACACACACACACACACACAGACAGATACATAAACCCCTCCCAAAAAAAGAATTTAAGTATGTAGGTTTGTTGCATTTACTAAATGAAGGCCTTTCATTTAAACATAGATACAGTACCAACCTGAATTCACACCAACAGTATGTATAAGCTTTACATGGACATCACTAACACAGCCATGCTTTGCTTTCGTTTTTCTGGATGGCATTCCTATGGTAGCATCACAGAGTGGGTTGGCCAGAGGTAAAGAGCTCTGCCTGCAGGTCCCCTACAGGCTCTGATAGCAGTTTACTCTCCACTTCCGTCCGTTCACTTTCACCTCAACCACAAGATCACACACAAACACACGTACATGCACACAAAACAAAGCACAAACACACGACTGAATTTTGCAGTTGTTTGTCACAGATCACCAATTAAGCAAGAGGAAAAAGACAGTGAGAGAGAGAGGTGCAAGAGAGAATTTGTGGATTAATTTGTACTTTGTCATATTGTTTCTTTCTCATGTTTCCTGCCAACAAACTGCACTCAATTGAATTGTACTGATACAGGGATCAGTGAGTGGCTGTATCAGAGAGGAACAGATGGGGACTGGTTTCAGTAGGAGAGAGACCGGAATGAAACTGAGATAGGGAAAAAAGATTGAAAGAGAGTCGATAAAGAAAAGAGTGAAAATGGAATAACCTACAGAAAAAAAAGGCAGAATAACTGAAAATGAGAGGAAAACAGAGATTCCCTTAAGCAGTGAACTTGCTCTTATCAAAACAGCAGCAAGTCTGCTGATAGCCGCTTCCATTACATCTAGCCTTTGGTCCAAAGTTGTGGCTTCCAGCTGTTATTTACACAAAGAGACACATACGCGCACACAGTGAAGACTGAAACTATCCTCCTCCACCCTGCTGTCCACAGCTAATAATGGCTAAAAATGTGTGCATCGGAAGAGCGCTCTATAATCCCAAAAGTCACACTCAGAAAGTAGATGATTAGCCACGGATGGCTGCATACAATGTGTTCCCTTAAGGGTTAAAACATTTACAGATGGAGACTCTCTGGTCCGTGATAGGAAGAGATTTAGAGAGAGGAACAGAGGGGTAGAGTGATGACTGATGTGCTTTTAACACCTGGGGAGAGAAAAGGAAAAAAATACTGGGGGGAAAAAAAGGTACACTAGATTCTGTGGACAAATAGTTGGCTTAGTGCTGCGCTTTCTTTTATCCCTAATGTTAAAGAAAGTGATGCTTTACCTAAATTGGTGGTCAGTGCCAGTACTGTGCTGATTACGCAGTGTGTTTTTATTGTCCTCTCTGGGGTACTCATTTTAAAAACTGCTCATCTAAGGATTTTTGTTTACTGGACACCTTGTTATTTTTTAATTAGTGCTTAGGATAGGTCCACTGTTGTTTAACGCAGACCTTATTACATTGTTGATTACCATCATTTATAATCGCCAATAGCACAAGCTCACTGATATCTGGTTTATTTTGCCCAGAAACCTTTTCTCACATTGAACATACTTGCAAACAATTATGTTGCTCAGATTACATTTTATTCTCAACATACTGCATCATAATGATCACAAAGATTGTTGGCCCCCTCAGACCCAGTAGGCCACAAACAGCCGAATATTCTCGGTCAATGAGAATATTCAGGTGTCAGTGAGGTGCGAGCTTGACAGACGATGCAACTTCATCAGTCATCACGTCTGTTTTAACTCTGTGACTGCTCAATTGCTCATCCCCTCTGAGCTACAGAATGACCAAAGCTGTTACAAATTATTGGTTGAAAGGAGCAGCCACTAAGGGTTTTGGCATTATCAGATAATGTTATTATTAAGGTTAGACATGGTATATGTCTGGTATATTCAGTTAGATATCAACAATTGGTATGTTATGATTAGTTTCCCCAAAAAGATTTATGCTACTGTATTGTATGAGCAGGCAAAGCAAATTCTAACACATAAAATATTGCCATTCATATCACAAATGAGATGGGAGACTTTTGGAGGGAAAGAGTCTGTATCTGACCAGTCTGTAGGTGGAGGAGTGGAGTGTGTCTGATGAACCTCCTGATGCAGGTGGAAGTGGATGTGAGACGTCAGTTTTGTAGATGCAGTAGCATTTAAAAAAGCAGGACTGAAGCCAAATACATTTTTCGCGGGGTAACATGAGCTCCATCTGTTCTGGCAGTGAACATTGCCATTTAATGTAAGTCGCTAACGCTGAATAGCTGTATAAGAACGTAATTCCTGGGAGACAGGGCTGATCCCAAGAGACAGGCAGCTTGATGGTTAGCCCGCCCATCAATGAGTTAAGTGTAGAGAGAGCAGTCTCCTCTTCACAGCAGATAGTGTGACAGCTAAGGTTTGACGGCTATTCTGGGTTGGCTGGGCTGTACTATAAATGATGCTCTGAAAGGAATGCACAGCTTTTGAACACTACATCAGAAGCAAATGAACTGAATTAGGCCTTTCTTCTGCAGACACTGCAATTTCCACCCGCTGAAGGGAAAGACATATGACATGTATACATAGAGTTAAGACCTTAAACATATGTTGTATAATTGGATAATGGCATTGTCATTATGTGGGCTCCTCATCTTCTCAAAATAAAAGGGTGCTATGCACCTTTCGCTACCAAAAAATGACAGTGGTGCAACAATGTAGTTTAATCACTGCTTTTGAAACCAGGTTGTAGGGAGTTTATCGAGTCAGACTAACACACAAAGCAGTCTGAATGGTTGTATATGCAAGCACAGGCAAGCATGTCCTCATAGAAATTTGAATCAGATTATGCATGGGTTATAAGAACAGAAACACACACACAAATCACAGCTTCTCATGCTTGACAAACCAAGACACAAAACATTCTAAGTCATTACACTGTTTCATTATTGCAACTCCTTTCATATGTACCACAGAGGGAGAAAAGGGTGGTGAAATCAAAGAGCTCTGGCAAGCAACATGGCCAACAGCAGAGAAGAGGGGAGACCGAAAGATACAGAGAGACTGGGAGAGAGAGAGACAGATGGTGTGAATATGAAAGACATTATGGGTAAGTGGGAGAGAGAACAAACAAGAGGAAGCAAGAAAGGAAGCAGGCCAACAAGGAACAAGGAACAAGAAAAGAAACGTTTGGGAGAACAACCACCAGTTGACAGGAAGTGGAAGTTGACGAGTCAAAGAGAAAAAGAGATGAAGGACTAAAGAGAAAGAGTGATGAAGAGAAAGACACAGTGATGACAAGGACAGTGATTGAACTGAGGAACAAAGTCCTGTAGCACTGACACAATGGAAAACACATGACACATGTTAAAATTAACACTACCACAAACTTCACTGTGTGTGCAACCAGGCTTTTGTTGTGTGTTGCCAAGTGTCTGAGTAGTTGCCTGTTGTCATTTGTTGGCATTGATGTGCACACCGTGGCATTTTTGTACTTGAAGCATAACCAACTGTAGAAGCATTTAATTGCTGATAAAAGTGTTGATATAAACCTCACCCTGCAACCTTTGAAACCTTCTTTCACGTATATTCTTTTCTACTGTGAACAGACAGGAACACGTCTTATACTACAGAGAAAGACACTGGTAAAATCATATTTTCATAAATTGGGATTGATTGGAAGAAACTGCTTGATTGGAGCTAAAAGGTTTCACAGTAGAAGAGCATCTGCCCTTCTGTTGCACTGAATAGCTGCGCGTTTGCATAAAGCTGAACTCGTGTTCAACTCTCTGCTGTCGCGGAGTCACTGAGATCTCTCGCCAGACATCAGTCCGCTCTCCCTTTGTCTCCGAGCTCTCATTTGAAATAAATGACTGCTGGCTGCTTTGTTTCATGTTCCGAGTCAGCGAACGGTCAGAGAGAGAAAGAGATTGGCAATAAGAAAGATAGAGGGGTGAGAAAGCATTGTGCACGGCATCACTCATTCCTAAAGATGTCTTGCATCTTTCCATCTGTCCATCGTTTCCTTGTCATTCCCTCATCTCAGCCCACACTAACTCTAATGAGTGGTTGGCACTCTGCATTCCAAACTTGTGTCTCTCTCCGAAATGTCTTCCTCTGTCCTCACTCCTTTTTTATATCCCTCTTTATATTTGCCTCTTAGTCTTTCTAAAGTCTTTCTCTGTTTGTCTACTATCTGCCCATTATTCGTTTTTTCTCTCCATCACCATCGCCAACGTCTGTGCATTGATAATGAATTTAAGTGTCCTTATAGTAGGGCAGATAGTTACCTGCCCTAACCAAACCTTTTTTACAAGTGAGGTGACTGCCTGAGAATCCTGAACTAACTTTACACTGCCATTTAGTGTCAAAACCTCCTGTGTGTGTGTGTGTCTCGCTGTTTGTCTAACTGCCACCTCCTGTTTCTGTCCTCTCGCACCATGGGGCCACTCATCATTTTAATCACCTGAGCCATGGGAGGGTGAGGAGATTTTATTTCTTTTAAAAAATTGGAGCGTGACCAAACCAGTTTATACCGCTTCTGAATATGACGTTCATGATTTGTTGTGTTGTCTTAAGTTCAAAGTGTTTGTTAAATTAAATACAACAGTGAACAAATAAATCAAATGCTGACTTTAGACAAAATCTTTCATTGTCAAATATCTTAATATCTAAGACTAGATCCTCAACTGTGTTATCATTACTAGCCTATATTTAAGGAATATAATTTGGATCAATAAGAATACAAAATGTGCCTATATTATATATTCTGAAAATGTGTGGAATTTCTCTCTCTTTCTCAAGATATCTTGTCTTTGAGCTTGTAAAATCCCAAAGTTGCACCTCTCCACATGGCCATCACACACATTTTTCCAACATGGTGCTGTGATGAAAAACTCCTAAAAAAAAAAGCTCTGACACAGGACTTTCCGCCATAATATTCTAACTTTGCGTCAGTGCAGCTTAATTGGGCCCAAGTGTGGTCACTGTTGTCCACAAGTGCCTCATTATCTTCTACAAAACAGCACTTAGAGACATTTTCCCTCCATCTAATCCATACTGGTCTAGGGTCTGCGTATGTGTGTGTGTGTGTGTGTGTGTGTGTGTGTGTGTGTGTGTCATAAAAGAGTGCACAGGGCATTTCATAAAATAAGGTTACATCTGTGTTTGCTCTGCCACAGCTTGTTAGTTTAGCTCTTATTGACTCGCAGATCTGTATGAGGTTTGGCCAGAAGTATCAAGTCAAACTAATTTTGAGCATAAAGGTTTCATAGTAATGCCTACTGTGAGGGTCTCTCTCTCTCTCTCTCTCTAGACATGATTGTGGTCCCACTGTGCACAGCTCCAGCCAATTAAAATACTCAGCAAGGACTTACATAGAGCATCATCAGTCAGCAGATGGCTGTCCAAGTTGTAGGGGAAAAATGTCTCACACGTTGAGCAGGTAAAACGGGAGTAACTGTATGTCTGCTCTTCTGTCATGGATGTTAAATGTGAAGTTTCTGCTGCTGATGTGAAAAAATCTTGACAGAAACTGGGCTGGAATTTCTACTAAACACTTCCCCACAGTAACACTGAGTTGCACTACATAAACCTAACCCTCTTTTGTAATTCTAATAAAATTACTACAAGAAGATTAAATCAAGGTAATAAAATCATGGCCTTGATTTGGTGACTTTACTTAAGGGAACTCATCAGTGGTCTCATATTACACCGCTTCTTTTAATTATGTTTTTGTTCAGGACAGTCCACTAACTACTCTAATTCAACCCTGTTTGGAAATGTTACCAGTCCCCCTTGCCTTTACAAAGTCATCAGCATATTTTTGCCTTGATAGTTTCCTTAATGATGCAGACATCAGTGTTCACAGCAATACTGTATGGGTGTAGCCACATTGCCATGCTAATTATTGCTAATTGTGGAGAAAAACAACGTGGTAGTGATAATTGAGACATGTAATGTTATAGTTAATCTGCAGCCAACGATGAAACGCAAGTCAACTATGGCCAAAGTTTCCTTGACTGGAGATGTAGTTTAAGGTTTCATGAGTCACTTGTGGTTAGCATCCACAGCTACAGCATATGTAAAGCTTTGTTGTTTTGTTATAGTGTATTCTAAAGTTGCCATATGAAGTAAAATATACAGTGTGGACTTTAAATGTGCACTGTAGTAAAGTTCAGACAGCTATCTGACAAGTTAGGTTGGTTACTGTAGTGATTTTATTTGCATAGTGAAGTAAGATAGATGAAAATGTTAAATACAACAAGCGGCTAAAAGGCTGACATCATTTGTCTTTGCTTTTTCTGTCATGGTTAGTGCGTCTTTGGAAATCTTCTCAGGTGTATTCATCTTACTTACTCTACAAGTGGTACTGATGGCCATCTGTTTACAGTAATTCAAATGATAGTACACACACTCTCACACTGATGCAGCTGATACTATGACAGGCACATATACTGAATATACTGAAGAATGAAACATAAGTTATCTCAAACAGTCACATAAATGCTTTTCATTTCATTTGGGTACTACAAACCAGTGTACTTGCATACAAACTACTAATAGAATGCCCTTTTTTTGGCTTAAAATGTGCACAACTTTTAATGAGGGACAGCAGTCAAATACCCCAGCAACATGAAAGTTTGATTTGTTTGGCAGCGCGGACTGGAATAAGAATTAAAACTTCATGGCACTATCCCACAACTCTTTACTGACCAGACTTTTATTCCTGATTCAGACCTGAATGCTTTCCGACTCTTTAAGTCTGAAAAGGCTCCAAAATCCCCAAGCCAAGTATCTCCTTACCCCTGCCAGCAACTGGATGCCAGGTTATAGCATCTGCACAGCAACAGTTTGAAAGGCTCTTGGGATCAGCAGGATCAGCAGTACAGCACTAATTAAATTGGGGCATCTTCAACGGTTTCATTCATCAGTTAAATGTTTCTAATTATCATCTTCGTGCACAGCATCATTTCCTTAAAATATTGTGCATTTGCTTCACATACTTTACAGTTTGTTCTGTTGATAGAGAAAAAACCCATCAGAATTTAAAAACTGTAAATCTTGAAAAGTTAATAGGCACAAAAACGACTGCCAAGACTACTTGTTAATCAGCTGCAGCACCTGTGTGTTGAAGCCTTTTATCATCTATTCATAATTTTTTGCTTTGTCATGCAGTCGGTCTCTCTACGGTCTGACATATGCAGGGATGAAGAAATGACAGCTATGGTGGAGGTGGAAAATAAACAGAATAAACAACAGTGTGATTGCGAGCGTCTCTGTGTGAGGTACCCCTTGGGCGTCCCTTCATCCTTCAACATCTCACTGTTTGATGTCAGGATCTGACATTTGCTGTCTGTCTCTCCCCATTTTCAGCCAAATGACCAAATCCCACCAGAAGCCTGCAAAAGATTCCAAAACCCATTCCTTCAAAAATGAATGAAAGCTTCCCCCGCACCACCCCCACCCCTACACACAGCCTGTTGAAGATAATCACCCCAAGGATTGGTAAATTCTGTCAGAATAAAGACGACATGACGTATGGGAAGGAGCGATCTGCTCTCCGTACGTGTTCTGTTGATCCCTGTGAATCACTAACGTAGGAGTTATGAGCTTACGTGTGGGAATATCAGAATGTTCCCTGGTATGTTACCTTGCCTCAATATTCTCAAGCTCAATATGTTCTTTAATGTTAACTCCTACCAAGAAAGTCTGCATTTGGAAAGTAGTTTTAATTTGGAGGTCAACCTTTTCTTATTTAATAATAACCAAATTTGATCCCTAACCTCAACCAAAGGTGGCGTAGTATAATCATTTATCACAAATTTCTGAAGTATTTTCACTAGTGTGTCATGTGAGAAATTTCACATAATACAATCAATGGTGCAGGATTGTCATATTTACATAATTTGCATCCATAACATGTAATCTGCACTCAGATGTGGGACTTTGCTGAACAGCTCATACAGTTCCTTCTCATATGTCGTATTACTTCATGGCTCAGTGCTACTACTCACTTGATGAAGGAAGCCACCTTCTGCTCTTAAATACAGCATCCACTTTTCCCTCAAGCACCCCACACATACTCTATGTTTCTATTTAAATGCTCACTCTGGTTTCAATACTACTATACTATATATGGGGGTTGTCGTATTAGAAGCCATGTACTTGTAAATGCAATGAGAGGCTGTGTATAATCCCTCCAAGAATTCACAATCAAACGTAAATTCAACCAATTTCAACATCATTTTTAGACAGATTGCATTTTTGTAATTCCCACAAATTTCCCCACAAAATGGTTCAATTGATAGAATGATAGTACATTTTACAAATAATCATATCTTTCCAGCTTTGGAAAGAGCTGCCTGGGGGAAAACACACAACCTGATACGTTTAATTCATGGAAATTTGCACCTTCTGTGATGCATATACTGTTACAGGAATCCCCACCAATTGCTAACATTTAACCATTATAGCAGCCACTGCTCAGGTAAAAAACAAGTTCAAATGTTATTAAATTTCCCTTGATTTAATTTTGGTGCTGAAGGCACTTTGAATTAGGAAATGACTACAATACTACTAATATAACTATTCAACCAATTACCTATTTACATGTTTGTCTTTCTGAGACGTTTATGCATATTATTAAAGTTCCCCAGCTTTTTACTCTTACTGAAACATAGTATATACCATGGTTATATGGACTGTTAAAAACAAGCTACAGTATGTCACACAGTGTCAGGCTCACATACTGTACTGTATCACAGTGAATGCAAACAATGTTAAAGCGAATGTTGTGTTTAAGTATCCAGTTTTATATATGTTATAGACACTGACATACGATGCAGCTGAATCATCCACTGGCCAGTCAAAGTACAAATGAAGTTTTACAATAAACCCTGCAATGCGATCTCCCCAAGGCACAGTGTGTAGCACTGTGTTTGGGACAGGACAGTTGTGTGTGTGTGTGCAACAGAGAGTGTCAGTTCTGATGTTAAAATGCTTATGACCCCACAGCTTTGGCCATCTGTCCCTCTGACGTTTCTCTGTTTCCCCTTCTTCCTCTTCATCCCGCTTTCTTTCTCTTTGTATCCCTCTCTCAGTGTTTCAATTTTGCTTTTCCTCATCTTTGATCTACATATATCTCGCTCTCTGTAATATTAGCTTGCCTCTCATCCTCCATCTTCAGCATTTGATGGTTGTGTAAATCCCACCCTCCTTTGACTCTGTCTGCTAGTGGTTGACGTCACTCTCACTCTGTACTCCCACTCTCTCTGATTCTCTTTGCTGCATTTTTACCTTGTATGTTCACTCTTGCTGCCTCCTTTTCATTTCCTCTAACACCTTTTCTTTCCCTTTCTCTTTTACGTTGTTGTTCCCACCCTCTCAGCATGTCGCTTTTATTGTGCCTCCCTGTCTCTCTCCTCCTCTTTAGATTACTGTAGATTGATTACCGGCGGTTACTCCCGGTAAGGATCTGGGCGTCACCGGTCCTCCACCGGGACCACAGTCGAAGCCATAAATCTGTCTGAAGACAGTGAGCCATGACACTGTGTGTATATGTGTGTGCGTTGTGAGCGGCAGAAATGAACGTGTGAGGCAGGTATATAGATTGTGTGTGTTCTTTATATACTCCTGAGGACCAAACACAATCACAAGAAGAGAAAAAAAATGAGGAATGTTACTGAAAGTGAGGCCATTTGCCATTCTTCACTTCTTAAAGGGGGTATTTTGAGGTTAGGACACTTGGGTCTTGCTTTGGTTTAAGGTTAGACAGTAGTGTGTGTGTGTGTGTGTGTGTGTGTGTGTGTGTGAGAGTGTGAGAGAGAGAGAGAGAGAGAGAGAGAGAGAGAGAGAGAGAGATGGGCAATGTGTCAGAGAGATTATGTGAATGGGAGGCCTTGAGAGATACAAAGTGCATAGGTGTGTATGAATATCAGCTTCAGTGACTGAACCTCAGCATTCATTTCTGTTTAGAACACGTGACTCTGTCCTTCCATTATGACACTGCAGAATTCAGCCTGTTCCAAAGCTGGGTTTAGGCTGTACTGCATACCTCGTGGTTTCACGCTGTACCTACTAATGTAGACCAAGGTTTACATGTCCATGTTTAGGAATGGAAAAACTCCCATAAAAAATGTCACATTTTAGCAGAGAGTTTCTTTCGGATGGACTAGAAGGGCTAGTCTTTAAAAGGTGCATGGTACAAAAATCTCCTCTGTCTCTCAGCAGCTCCTACATCGATACACAAGCATAACTAGCGTACAAAAAACTCACTCAAATATGTCTCTGTGCAAGCAACTGGTGCACGCATAATGTCACAACAAACATACCAAAAACACACACGCGCACACACACACACACACAGAGTGGGTTTGTGGGTAGCAGTGGGGTGGTTGATTCTTCCTCTGTTGGAAGCAGGAGATAACAAGCTGACCATATTTAAGACATCTGGAGAACAGGAGAGGTGTCTCACCGGGAAAAAGAAAGAGATATGGATAAAGAGATAGAGAGGAGAGAAAGAAGAAAAAAAAAGAAAGATGGTCTTCTGTCCATAGTGTCAGGCAAAGGAATGATGAGGCAGACGACGAGAGAGGATGTACCCTGTGGTTAGGGCTTTGCAACAAGCAGAGAGAGGCTGAGGGAAGCACACATGCGCACACACACACACACAACCTTTCCCATTTCTGTAGGGTGCGGCTGTTTGGAGCCAGCAGCCTCTGCATGGTAGCATGACCTATATCAAAACAATACTTCCCTTGTTGGTGATGTTAAGACTCCCTCTTTCCCTCTTTCTTGATTTATCTCTCACATTCTTATTCCGTGTCTCACTGTCTCTCTGCATGTCCCTATCTCTCGCTGTAACTTCCCCTTTCAAATTTTTAGCTCTCCCTTTCTTTGCGTTTCTCCTCCTCTGCCTTTTTTTCCTCCTCTCTTTCTCTGCCCGCTGTGACTCAGAGCCATGTTGAGTATTCAGAGGCGAGGAGTGTGAGGGACAGGATGTGAGCAATGGGGAGGAATGAGAGGAGAAAGTGAGGGGAAAGTAAAGCAAGTGACAAGCGGGTGAGGACAGAAGATGAGGGTGTGGCAGAATCTCAAGTCTGCATTTGTCAATAAATTAACCACATAAAGTAATTCTAAATATACACATACCTACAGAGTATAGTTAGGTCTCCATGTTACACACTGCATGCTGGGTTTTTTATTCAACCCAGAAGCTATGAGGGAATGTTGGATTTCTTTAGGTGGAAGATTATGCATTGTAATCCTTGTTATATGAGCACAGACTGTATCTTCTATAGGCTTCACCTCTCAATTCTGCTGATCTTGCTGTACCTCACAAAAAATTCCAGCACTTCTCCTAGACTTTTACAACTTACAAAAACTGACTCAGGGAGAGGCAAGTAGATGGCATTATAACTCCTCAGAGGTTGAGGTACTATAGTATCCTAAACACACACAGGTCACATGAATATGAACCCAGGGTGGTCCATGAACAGGAAACGGGAAAATTGAATATTTGACAGAACAGAGCATGGACATGAAGACGGATCATCTAACAGGTAGAAGCTGAAAATGAGGCAAAAAAAAGTTGAGCATCAAAGTTCATTATTGACCCTGTAAACAGTAGTTCTTAAAGATCCACAAACCATGTAACACCTTCCAATCTCTGCTGGTCCACACTAAAGACAGGACCCCCTGACAACATCAGCTGTCTGTGAACACCCGACCAAAACTGGTCACAGCACTGACTGGTAAAGGGTAAGAGGTCATTCACCAGGAGTTGGAGAACCCGTCTGACGGAACAGATATGCTTCTATTTTAATCAATCCAGCTGCCTACACAGGCGGACTAATGGCTCACGTTTCAGTTGTGCTATACTGTAAGTGCGTAACTGCAACCCAAAACGCTGTTTTTACGCTTCAAGTCTATTTTATTCCGTTTCATGCAGGTAACTGCAATGATTGTGTGTTAGACTCTGAGTGCTGCCAAAACGCGGGTGACCTATTGTGCCTGAACACATCCTGTGTAGTCACTGATGGAGGACCAATGCTGCTGCTGCTCTGCTAACGTGCTGTTTTCACCCAGCAGAATAGACACTGAATAAGACCGTGACACACTGAAGCACACGTGGTGGAGTCTGATTGAGTGGTGACAAGAAGATCCAAGCCCTCAAACAATAGGCATTTGAAATGTCATTATGCAAGCCACTGTTAGGACAGGCGTCTCATCATGAGCACAGATGCCATTAACAAATGAAAAAGTAGCTGTACATTTCACACATTTCAGAGCAGGCACAGGTCACAAACAGTGCAAAAAAGATGAAAAACTGACTTAAAAGAACATCTCTAGGTATGCCCAGAGTGTATCTAAGTATCTGAGACTGATTATCAGTAGTTGTGTTGCAAGAGTCTTAATCGTACACAAATGAATACAGCAGTTTTAATACTTATTAGGCTACTGACAATACTGAAAAATGATTAGGTAGAGCATGATGGCCATTTGATGACAAAGTTAATCATAATGTGAGTCATGTTCTCATCTAACCTCCAACTAACTTCATTGTAGGCCTTTCCCCCTGCCGGATACCAAACCTACGCCCTTGGTAGAGCTCTCCTCATTAAAGCCCCATCAGCGAGTCACATCATTACCTGTTTATTCCTTTCACTCGTCTCTCCTCCCTCTCTTCTGCTCTCTCTGTTAGCCAGCCAGCTGCCACACACTCCAGAGGATATTCCAATTAGAAACAACATACACACACACAGACACACAAATGTGCACTGGTGGATATTCCAATTAAATACTACACACCAGACAAACACACTCAAATGCAAATACACAAGAAGTCGCTGGTGGACATTCTAATTAGCTGAACAAACATGGCATGGACGCTGCTCAGCCCAGCCAGTAAGACATAACACTTCAGCACATCAAATAACATACATACACACACACACACACACACACACACACACACACACACACACACACACAGATACACCCTTATAAAGCCATGCAAACACACACAAATGACTTCTGCAGCCTCACATATGCATAAACACGCTAAAGGTGCCATGATCAGCATCTACAAATGGTCACAAACACAGTATAAAATATGCAAGGTCATGGACTCACACAATATTAGCAGGTTCACCGTCACTCACACACAGTAGCTTAAAGGTTAGAGAAGCTGCCAGCAGTCACAAGGTCACCTATTTGAAACCCATGACTGGATTAAAACCTCTGTCTGGGGAAGGTGAATAAGTAATGTTCTCCTTATTAGGCTATAATTGTAATTATACTCGTCAGATCTTTTTTCCGTGAATTTGGTAAAAATGAAAAAGGTCATTGCTTTAAAAAATAAAATAAAAAACCCACGCAAAAAACCACTGGGTCACACAAAACTTCCTGCATCAATAACTACCCCAAAACTCCCTGGCTTCTTGATGGGAAAAAAATGAGAGAGAGCAAAGGAAAAACACTATGAAACATTCAGCAAGAGTATGATTTCCCTGATGTGTGATTAGACTGGATCGCTTTGATGTCAGCTTTTTGCCTTGCGACAGAGGCGGGCACCCGCCTTGAAAGGAAAATGGGCTGAGACGCAAGGAAAGGGAGAAATGAAAATTGCCTGAGTGACACTCCAAAATAGGGAGAGACTATAAGAGTCGACTCTTTTATTGGGGGACAGGAAGGGAGGACCTGAACCTTCCGTGGACACATAGGCACTGAAGTGTTTATGAAGAAAAGGACGACACAATTGGACCATGCCTGTGTGTCTGTTTATCTACCATGTGTGCACATTTACAAGTATACAAAGGTTTAGCATTGTGATGTACAACCTGTGACATCTGCAATCAACGACCTGCCTTGAATCTCAATGAGTGTGCACTAGTGTTGCACTATCAAGAAATGTAATCAATAAACCACCGCTGCTTTAGTTTAAGCAAACACAAGGGATTACTATGTGTATGCTGTATCGTTATGAATCAGATTAGGTGTATGTGTGTTCAGGCCTCCTAAACCCTCTGATTCCAAACAGATAAGGTGAAAGGACACCTCTTATAGGCTGCCACACAATCAATCACTTCAACAGTCAATCACTTCTGATTATTGTTTCCCTAAGGCAGTGGTTTACAACCTTGTTTTGCTTTGTGTATGTATGCATATGGGTGTCTAAAATACAGCAGATAACTGTATGTAAAAGCTAATAATGTACAACTTAAAATATCCAATTAAAGGCAATATACATGTAGGTAAACCGTCATTCATTAGGTGAAGCCTGAACCCTGTAAAGGCTGCCCACACACACACACACACCCCTTCACCGTGTGAAAGTTACATCTTGCTCACATCATATAGCCATTAATAATTGACTAAAGGTAGGAAGAATACGCTCTACAGTACAACCCTCTAAAAGCCCGGACCAAGGCATGGATCCAGTCAACCAGCCAGACAGAAAATCCTCTTGTACTCACGGGGGATTGTCAGGAGATTTTGGACTCTAAACCATTAGTATAGCTACAATTGAAAAGCATATCTATCTCTCAGTGCCAAGAGATGCAGTCTTGATCTTCAAAAAAGCAGTCAGGGGAGGAGAAAAAGCTAACTTTTCTGCCATAACACTACATGCAAATTTATGACTCAAAAAAGTGATTCCAAAACTTAACACTGCTGCAAAATGGGCTCAGGAGAGTTTAGTCATGCTCACAGAAAGCCCATAAACCACACCATCAAAATCCACTTGTCAGTGAATTGTTATCTTATAAAAGATATTTCACACAAATATACATCACACAAAAATCATCTAAATCCATTGCACCCTCTATGGAGTCAAATCATGCACAAATACACACACAGTGAAACACACAAATGCACCCTGTAGTCATCTTTCCTGTACACTGTGATGTCTCAAAGAAAATTGCTTGAAATCCCAAACAGGTCATATACAGGGTAATCCAACAGATGCGCACACTAGCAGACACACACCATGGTCTCATCCTCTCTGCAGACTCAGAAATCCTAAAAATGATGAGGATGAAGTACAGACATCTGCTATAATATACTCACACTCTCTGTAGACTGTAGTTCACAAAGAAAATTTTAAAACAGCAGTTAAAAGTATGCAGGTTAGGTAGGATTGACGCAAACCTACATAAAACATTCACACACTTACCCTCTCTGCGGACTGTGACGTGCCAAAGAAGATAGGTATGAACGCCAGCCAGATGATGCAGGTGGTGTACATGGTAAATCCGATGGGCTTGGCCTCGTTGAAGGTTTCGGGCACGCCTCGCGTCTTGATGGCATAAACTGTGCACGTCACCATCAGCAGGATGGAGTAACCCAGGGAGCAGATAAGGGACAGGTCCGAGATGTCACACTTGAGGACGCCGCGTGCCGCCATGGGATCCTGGGTCCGCTGCTCGCCGTAGTCCACGACCGTGTGGGGAGGGTCCACCGCGAACCAGACGAAGACTCCCAGCAGCTGGACTGAGATGAGTGAGAAGGTGATGACGAGCTGGGAGGCAGGAGAGATGAACCTGGGAGGGAGAGGATTACTCATATGAAGAGGTGGTGCAGCAAGAGAATAACGCTGCCAGAGCTAGAAGTTTAATTTCCAGTGGGGCGACCCATACTAGAACGTTTGTACTTAATGTGTCATTGCTACATGAAAACGATTCAAATTTTGGCTATTTTTCATGCGTAAAAGTCTTTTACAAATGCATTTAAAAAAACTAAAAAATCCTGTTTTTATAGTATCTTAAAGCTTGATACACCTTTTCTATTCTACAGTGGCAATATAGTATATTCCTACAGTATTCATGCAGCCATACACATGCCCACAAACCCACAGTTTGTTGAGCTGGAGGGACATCAGGGGAAAAAGGTAATTTTGAGATCTGAGGCAAGAATGAAAAAGAGGGGCTGTGAGGAGCAGCTGTCGCAACACATAGCTGCGTAGAGGAAATATGCTGATCATCTAGGATGCCAGAGAGATAAAAATGGGGGCAAATAATATCCCAAAAACAAAAGCTAAATTTTTACTCACAGCCTTAGTGAGGAAACAACCTGCTCCGTCAAGCTCCCAGGCTCAAAGGATGCTCAGTGCCTGACTACCTGGAGGCACAACACACACTGGAACCTGAAAAGAGCTTCAAAATCCCTTCTGCAGAAAGTCACTGCATGTTAACTGCCTCCTTCTGCATCTCATAGTGCCCTTAACTCAATTGTGATTTTGTTCAATGTATTCACTCTTTTTTGCTTGTTTTCTTTCATATACATAAAAGTAAGAGCAGCAGTCACAAACACCTAAAAAAAAAAACACTAAATAATCTTCTAAGTAGTCTTTCCTGGAAAACAAGCAAGAAATTTGGAAAGCCCTAATTATCATTAAAAAAAATCTTTATATGTATGAGTAAAAGCAGCACAATAACACAATAACGTCTTACAGTCGTCTGGTGCTGAAGGAAAAACAGATGACCATCTGGGTAACAGGGACATGAACCTGAGCACTATTAAATACTGCATTAACATTTTAGCCACTTAGTTAGATGCTCTCTCCCAGAGTCACTCACACTGAGTGCAAACAGTACAATAGGTGAGTGTGAGTTCATGGCTCTCATAAATAATGGATGAAAAATAAGTGATGAATAATGATTGCAAGCAGCTTACTAAGGAAGAAGTGGAGGTTATGTCTTTATGTGAATAAACACACCTGAGTGCACAAAAAAAACACACTAACAGCGACCTTCAGCGCCACTACACGCATCGAAATCTACGTGTGCTGAACACACATCCACATAGAGGCCAAACAGAGAGTGTGTATAATGACAGACGGGTGTGGTCTTCACCTGGGTGCTGTAACAGACTTCTTCCCTTGTTCAAAGATGCGGTGTATCCTGTTGGTCTTGGTGAGCAGCGCGGCATAGCTGAAGCACATCCCCAGACCCAAGAAAATCCTCCTGAATGAACACACTCCCACATCGGGCGTCGCGATCATCAGGAATGTTATGGCGTAACACAGGAAGATTCCTGTCAGCAGCACGTAGCTCATCTCCCGTCCGGACGCTCGTACGATGGGCGTGTCATTGTACCGGACAAACGTGACGATGACGAAAGAGGTGGCGATGATCCCCAGCATGGAGATGAAGACGGGGAAGATGGCCCAGGGGGAGTGCCACTCCAGCTTGATGATCGGGATGGGAACACAGCCGGTGCGGTTGGCATCAGGTCGCATCTCATATGGACACAGCTCACAAGTGAACTCTGATGCCTGGGGAGAGACAGTTTGATAAGGTACATCAAATTTAAGGTACAGATTTTTTTTTTACTTTAAAAAATGCTAACTGGTGCTCCAATACTTCAATTAATCCAAAATTCTTTTTTACATAACAATGAGCATTAACATTTTGTCATCGCTTAGACCAGACTTGATGGAAGACCTTTTAGTCATATATGGATCAAGTTAATTTCTTCCTCTCTATAAACCATGAAGAGGAGTTGTCAATTTTCTTGAGTAGTGCTTATGACCTTAAGAGTTTTTCAACAGGCTAATTATTAGTTATGCATTTGATAACTCAGCATTCTTTCAGCTGTTTGTAAAAATGCTGAACGTGCCAAGACAGATGGAGTCAACAGAAAAAGAGCCAGATATTGAAAAGTCAAATCTACCTAGGGGCAGCTATAGGCCAATCTGAGTGGACCAAGTTCAACCCTCTTTTTGTCCACAATTACTACAGCAAAAGTACAATTGAATAAGGTTTTACAACCCAAACTCTTAAAAGAAGTGTGGTAAATCTGTATATAGTTCCTACAGATATGTAAATATACCCTAAATCCCCAATGCATTCATCCAAAAACATCTCACCAGCTCATTTATTTGCCATGCAGTTGAGGCTGAGCTATGTGTGTGTTATCTACCTCTGCAAACTGACTCGTTAATGAGAAAAAAAAAAAGCAGTTCTTACTTGTTTTTGTCATGCTGCTATACTATTTTCCATTCTACTAAAATCCCAAATCTATAATAAATGTGTCAACAGATTATTGATTTTACAGCAAATGCATGTATCTCCAAAATGAGTATTGATTGCTTGCTCTGACAAGCGTCGCCTGCTGCGGTTATGGCTGATATTTTCTTTTTCCTTTATTGCTTCCCAAACAAGGGAACTCTTTGCACATATACTTGCTTGTTCATGGATTTTTCTAACTTAATAAGATAGATGATGGGCTGCCAAATTGTCCCCAACCGTGATATAATTAACATGGGGGGAGTATCTTTATAATGAGTGATCAGACCCTTTTCCCTCACCTCAAATGATGTACTTCCAGTTCCTATAATAGCATCTGTAGGGTTCTTCCTACATATAAAAATCTAAAATAGGTCACCTAAGTGGCTCACTTTTTTGATTGCCTGAAATGAGTTGAATCAAAAAACCCCGATCACTACACTGGAAGACAGAACTCCTGTGTACAGTTAAAGTAAGCAGGCAGCGAGTGTTGTTATTGCAAACTAATCTTGTAGCTGATTCATTGTTAAAGCCTTCCAACAAATGGGACTGATTGTGGCTTTAATTGGTAAGCCGGTGTATATAGTTAAACTAAGGTTAGACATTTGGTCAAAATCTACATTTTTACCACATTTTTATATACAGATTAATTTTACACAAGTGAACTACTCAAGCAAAAAGCTTCTGGAGGCTTTCGCAGCGTTTAAAAACACAACAATCAAGGTCATTTACAAGTCAGGGAAAATCCCTTTTTTCTTAGTGTGACTTCACACAAACAAGTTGGACAGAAAATGAAGTGCTTGCATTGATGCAAAATGTCAATAACAATTTTTTTTTCTATGATTCTACAAAATCACATTGCCATTGACTGCCAGAATGCAACACCAGGATGTATCACACTGGACTGTGACTTGTTTGGGTTTATACTTTCAAATAGACCGTTTTAACAGTACATGTTTTGTTAATATTCACTAAATAATCAGTGATTGAGTGACAAAAGTGAATTATGTTTAAGGTGTATTTTGCTGCCTTGCAGCCTCTGAACCTTGTAATGCAAGTGCCCTGGTTCCTTAAATAAAAGATACACTAAGATACCATTTGCAATTTTATGCCAAGCCTTACTGTAAAGTGCTATGAGATACCATGGTGCACGGTTAATGTGTAGATTAACCCTGCACCATGGTACATTTAGCATTATGTCCTTTACCAATTGAGCAACATGCTACGAGTTACACTTTAGTGTCACATCTTGACAGGCTGTTACGTTTTTTGTATTTTTTTGTTTCTTTTTGCAAAGAATCACAATGAATACTGCCAGAAACAACATAACATTGATGACTGACATGACATGGAGGCCCAGAGGTTCTACTTCACAGGTGAATGGTGAACGTCCAACTGAGCCAACAGCAAGTTCTGGTGACCTTTCCCCAGAGATCTACCTGGTAGTGGTATCCCTCACAGCGCTCACAGTGCCAGCAACACGGCACACCCTTCACCACTTTCTTCCTTTCGCCTGCACGGCATGGGATGCTGCATACAGACGGTGGGAGAGATGGGTCACCTGTCTTCCAACGCATGGCCTCAACCTAGGAGAGGAAAGGAGAGGAGACAAAGAGACAATTGGATCTGTTGCATATGGCAAATGTAGATTTTGAAGATTTTGTCTTGAGTACAACACAACAAACCTGAAATTATTTGTGTGTTCATGTGGCAAAACAAAACTTCCCATCTTCTTGTGGGATATTATGCGACACAGAGATTGGCAGCCATCTACTGAGCTGACATTACTTTGTGTTAACAGTCCTTTAACAATCAGTTTTCTCTGTACCTGCAGAAAGTGTGTCTTCAGGACAACTTGGAGAGCAATTAGCACAAGCAGATCCTCTGATCGTTTTGCTGCACGCTGCCGGGCAGAAAACTAACACCAGCTAGTCTGGAAGCCAGCAATCAGACCATAATCAGATCTGGCACAAATAGGCCATCTGTAATTCCTTCTGTGAGTGTGAGTGTGAGTGTGTGTGTGTGTGTGTGTGTGTGTGTGTGTGTGTGTGTGTGTGTGTGTGTGTGTGTGTGTGCGCGCATGCATATGTTCTTCCATGTGTGCATTTTGTTTGTTTGTGTCATGCTGGCATTATTGCAAATCCCTGAGCTTTTCCGTATGCCTGCTATGTGTGGGTTTGGTATGTGTGCGTTTTAATTTGTCATTTTGTGTGTTTGTAACTCTGTCATTATACCGAGTCCCTGAGGTTCATCCGTTGCCGAGGGTGCCAAGTAAAGTGGAGCATTACTGTTTTAAAACAGGCACACAATGTACGCGTCCAACAAAAACTAGTTAGGAGGAAAAACTCATCAGGGACAGCGAGAATGGACTTGATTTGATCACTGACACACATATAGAAACACACACACACACACACACACACACACACACACGCGCGCGGCATTTAAACAGCAATATTGGGTTACTGGCTGCTCACATCTTAGTGCTGCAAATAAATCTGCCAGGAGAAATACTTATAATAATAATAATGCTTAAAAAAAAGTGTTGTGTGTGTGTGTGTGTGTGTGTGTGTTCGTGTATGTGCAGGAGTGTAAATTAGCATTGTTTAAAACTTCTGAAACCGTTTTTGTCGGGTGCTGTTTTTTTGTTTATTCAGTATTTTTACTCATTATTTATTCATAGCCTTGGGAGTTCTTGCAGATTTATTTATTTTTTTTAACATACACACACCTTATTTTGTAACAATTACCATAAATTACGCACACCACAAAATAACATAGGCCTGGTTGTGATCAGCTCTTCCATTAATTACTTAAATGACACAATACTAGCTGTAATAGGATTCTGCTTTAAATTGTAAACATCAGCTTAACTGCGTTTATGTGTCCAAGTCCTCTGTCCAACCAAACATTTAGCATGAAACTCACTGGCTTGACTGTTGCACACAGATGCCATCTCTTTCAGTACTGATGAGCATTCAAACAGTTTGTTGATCATGAAAACTTTCACCTGCTGCCATCACTACATCTGCCACTGTGCCTTCAAACCCAACAGGATTGCTAAACAAATCAAATACATCTGTTAATTTGTCAACTGTCAAAGTGCCCAATCATGTGTGTCTTAACTATGTGTTGTCCTTTGTGTTGCTGCAGTCTCTCTCTCCATCTCAGTCAGCCAGGCCGTCCATCAGGCAGAAAGCACTTTGTGTCTATTAGTCTTCTCATCTGTCATCTGGCCTTTCTAATGAAGTCCTGGGTGGCACTCCAGCGTGCTCCAGGAGTTTGTGCGCATGCATGTGTCTGTGTGTGTCTGTGTGTGTGTGTGTGTGTGTGTGTGTGTGTGTGTGTAAGTCAGTTAGTGAGAACTGAGACAAAGACAATGGGATTCCAATTTGCTTGTGCATAAAATTATGTGTTTTTGTGTGGATGTATGGGATGCTCAGGTGTATACTCTACTACTATACAGTTCTGGTGCCAGTGTTTACAGGTTGTATATATTTGTATGAGTGACCTTGTGTGGGTGTGTGTCAGTGAGACTATGTCTGTGCACAATACTTAGCATTCTGAAGACAAGAAAAGATCCACACTTTTCTTGTAAAAATGTTCAATTCTAGCTAACTTTTGCATCTGAACGAAAGCAATAATAAAGTAAATCCAGCCCAGTAACAGGGGATTGTGAATTCATGGCAGCTGCTCACAGTGATGTTGAACTTTCATTATGCCAAAGCGTTTGGTCTATAATGCCTCAGAAGCTTCAATAAACCACTCAAATCAAAATACATTTTGGATTATTGTAAAGGCATTTTTTTTCTTTATTACACAGAAGTCAGCAACTAGAGCAACTGGAGACAGAAAAGAAGCTTGAATATGCAGTGAGCTGGCAACACATGAGAAATAATATACGTGCTGTTTTGCACTTCTGTTGTTTAGATTATAGTTTCTTTATTGCATTTCCTGAGAGTGGGGTAAGCCGGAAATTAATGGAGACTGTAACCCTTAATGATCTCACACACATGCAGGCTATCAGATGACTTTAGCTTCGGTTGAACCTTCTTACCATTGGATTTTCCTAAATCTTGCTTTGCTTTTGCTTGTTTTCATTTTGACTTCTTTATGTGCAACTGGTAATTATATTTGATGCTATACGTGTCTGAATAAGTAACAGCTGTGTCTATGGGAGCTTGGTGTGTGTAAAATCTCACTTTGAGGTGTAGTTTATTGGTCCAGGAGCCAATGACTCTGTACTCTGCAGTAGACCTGTTGTTGATCTGGTACTGGAAGATATCATATCTTCCTGGAGCGTCTCCATTCTCATTGAAAACCACTGGTGTACCGGCACTTCCTGGAAAAAGACAGTACATGTTGGAGAGACGTCAACGCAGTCATTCAATGTGATACTATTTCATATTGATTTGTGCTCAAATGGCTCCATTCTTTATTGATCACCACAGGAATGACCACGACTGCTGAGAAGTAAAAACGTAAATAATATTTGGAGGCCAAATCTTTTATAAAATATGGGATGATGTATCCTCTTGTAGCTGTGTTTCCTCAGAAGAAACGAAGACAGTAAAAGTCATAATGATTAACATTTCTTGCAGTGTAAATGTGCTAACAAAAGAAGATACAATGCCCTCAGTGAACACTGTCACAATGCTTTTGGAAAGACAAAGGTACAACTAAGCAGCGTGATGACAAACACCATTAGGAATTTCACAGATTTATGGGATAAAGAAAGAGACTGTACAATGCTTGAAGAAAATAAAGAAACAACAGAAATTAGAATATTTTACATGCTGACATTTACATATTTGTTCATGACATTAATATATGATTCATCAATATACTATACTGTTTACTTAATATACTGTTTACTTAAAAACAAAACCCTAAAATATTCTTGTGTACAGATGAGCAAAAATTGGAATGGCTGTTTAATTTTGATGTGTTAATTTTGTTTAAGTATTACATAGTAAATGTTTCTGTCAGTGATTTATCATTTTTGTTGTATGCAATGATGGTCTGAAGATTGGGCTGTGACAGATGTTTTAGCTGTTTTTCTACTTTTGGACTTTTTCTGCTCTCTGGTCCTGCCTTGTATGAATTTATGGTGCCTTGTAAGCCCATGCAGGCTGAGCATAGTAATATGGATGACAGTAATAAAAATGTTTTTTGTTCGTTCATTCATACATAATATTTATATAAGAAATTACACACTATGCCTCTACAGAAAGGCCTAAATACACAAATTACATACATGAGGTATATATAAATCTAATGAAGTCATATTTCCTGAGGCAGTGTGGTAAAGATAGCTGTGATAGCAAAGTCACTGTCCCCTTTAGTCATGAATCTAGTCTGTGTTGTATGGTACCTGCATGTGTGTGTGTGTGTGTGTGTGTGTGTGTGTGTGTGTGTGTGCGCGCGCGTGCACGCTCTGTAGAGTGATTGAATATGCACACGCATGGGTAAGTTTATGTATCCTCTAAGGTTTAGTTTTCTCACCACTAATAAGGCTTAACACAAACCTTTTATCCTTCTCCCTCTCTGTCTTACTTGACTTCCGTCTTTTATGTAGCAATACAATCAAATCAAATAGCTGAATCTGGCATAGCATAAAGGAAATCCAATTATAGTGTACATGTGGAGAAAGTACTGCATTATGGAAATTCCAGCTGTGTACTATAAGTCATTGATATGGTGGGCTGATGCTGAGGATATAGTATAAAAACAGTTACCTGTTTGAGGCAAAGGAAGAGAGAAACTGTGTGAAGATGAAGATTGGAAAATGATGAAGAGAATGAAAACAGAGACGGACAAAGGAGAGTGTCAGACAGACAGAGGAAAAACGAAAGCACTTGTGCCAGAAACAGAAAATATCAACAGAAAGACATTTAAAGAAAAAGAACAAGCGTGTGAGATAAAAACAGAAACTGAATTGAAAGAGAGACAAAAGGAGGAGAAAGACAGACAGAAAGAGTAGGATGAGTATAGAAAAGAATGCACAATAGGACAGAAAGAAAACTAATCACACAGATAGAAGAGAAAAGAAAAACGAAAGAAAGAACTCAGAGAAGTAAAGGCTCCCTCACTATGATCATGAGTAATGAGATATATACATATTATGGGTAAAACAGAGAGAATAAGCAAGTATGAGTCTTATTCAGAGAGAGTAAGAAAGACGAATGGAGAATCGATAGAGAGACAAAAGTAGATATCTCAATCTCTCATTGTCACCACAAGCAATGAATGAGGTCAATTTCTGCCAGAACTGGTACATGTCCAACTGTACCTATTATCCCTCCCGCTTCACTCACACACACAAGTGTACTGACGCTCACAGACAAGCACGTGACTAATCTCATACATACTGACCAATGTAGTCTTTTCCCTCACCCTAACGCTAATCTTGCCTGTAATTACTAAATACCAAAAGGAGGTAAAAACCTGCTATGGGTAATTTGGCAACTCTCTGTGCACCACAGTAGGATAGTCTCAGTTAGTGTGATTTTCACAGACTTCTTTATAACCCAAATTGCACTGATTTGAATATAGTGCTTAATGTGAATATTTTTGGTGTGTAGTTAATGTGCTTGCTAGGCAACACACACTACGGTTATCGTTTATACTTATTTTGTGTGTTTGATGTGTAGTAGGCACACAGGATGATGCTTTCGATGTCTTCACCCTAGTGACCACTACAAATACAATACACCATAGCAACTGCGCAGTTCCCTCTAGCGACCACATTCACCAAACTAACTCACATACCTTAGCAAACACCTGGAGATAACCTCGCAACCACCCAGATTCACCATAGCGACCTTACCAAACACACTATAAAACTCCTAGCAGCAACCTAGCAACCATCAAAAACATGATAGCAACCACCTAGCAAGTCCTAGCAACTACCTAGCAACCAATTGCCCTGGCAACAATACCAAACACTTTAGTAACCACTCAGCAATGCTCTGCCAAGCACCCAAGGACACGACTGTAACCACCTAGCAACAACCAAGTGACATCTTAACAACCTACCAGAACAAAACAAAATATCTAACTATGCCCCAGTAGCCACATAGCAACATAACACGTTAGCAGCCACTCTTGTACTCTGAATCCTTCACAAGCTACCTCCACCATTCCTCTTTCTCCCTCGTTTTCCAGATCTCCATATTTTTCAATCGTTTCTCCTTTTCCCTCATTTTGTGCGAAATGAGCACATGAAACGCAAATGGGTTTTTCTGTTTATCGCATCCAAGTAAGAAAAAATTAGCCGCAGGAAATATTCAATCCCATCAGACTGAAAACTACAACCACCAAATCTTCTTTCCCCCATCTTCCTCATCCTCTCCTCTGCTTTCATTCACTGCAGTGTCCATTTACTTTTGGCCCTGTGGCCTACTGTTTTTTAATCATCAGCTCTTTCTTCATCTCTTCTCTTTGTTCCTTCTGGCTTCTTTCCTTCCTCTTGTCATCCTTGTCTTCCTCTTTCCTCTTCTTACTCACTTCCTTAATTTACTCCCTTCTTCCTTTGTTTTATCAATCCGTCTCAGTCTGCTTTGGTCACTATTCCCTCCCACACCACCCCTCACTCCCTCAATTTCCCTCCATTACTCCCTTCCTTTCACCTATCAAAAAAGATTAATGTTTTGAGTAAAAAAAAAAAGGAAAGTAAATAATAATGGGGAAAAATCAAAATAAACAGGGCCAAATAAAAAGATAGGCAGAAAAGTACCAAATTCATCAGAGATTATAAAATGCAGGGCTCAACAACAAGTACCTGCCAGGGTTGACTGGTTTATATGAGCTGCTCGATTGGCCAGTCTGTAGCCAATGCCAAAAACAAAAAAAAAGGTGTATTTCTCACCCAGTGATGAGCTTGTCACATTTTCCTCACCACTTTCCTATTGGCTGACTTTCTTCTAATTTTCCCTTTACACTCCAATCATGCCTCTTTAAAGGTAGTTAGGAATGCAGCAACTAAAACAGCAGAGACATGCTGGCAGGTACTTTAAATTATGCAGAGCAAAAGCAGACTGTTCTGCTCTGAAAGCAGTGGTTAGCTTGAGTAGAAAATGATTATTCAATCTCGTAGTGTTTGTACAATTTGCTGACAATTTCTGAGTAAGGTGGATAAAGACAGCACACTTTTAAAAGCAGCTGCAATTACTGCAAACACACATACAATAGGCATGACAGGCGCTGGCAGCATCTAGCCAATATGTGGGGAAAACAGGTAGCTGAAAACCCCTCATCAGTTTGGATTAATGTTTTGGTTTAAGAGATGCACGGACAGGCTTACTGGCCTAATGAATTTCCATTTGTTTATTCAACAGAGCATTTCTAGAAAAAGACTCATGTTGGCTGAGTATATGTGCAACAGGGGCATGTGGAATTTTAGAGTTATTAAAAATGCATCTCAAATGAACCAAAGTAAAATAATAATGTACTCTTTTATTGTTTTACTTTATGAACATTTAACCACAGCGAAATTGTTCATCTGCTGGGCGGGTAAAAGACAAGAAAAGTGGAAAAAAAAACGTTCAACCTGTGAATGTGTTAATGTACTCTGGCTGCACTATGTGTCATCTGTGTGGGAGCATTGACATATTAACATGTTGATTTTCACAACTTTCTGCTTTGGTTGGCATGACCTTGAAAAGTAAATGATTTACCTCGCCCTGATTTGTCGCCCTGGCAACACACCTCCACCTCATCCTGTAGTGATATCTCTCATGTAAAGTTATTCAACAAAAGATGCTGCACTGCAGAAAATGTTTCTGCCATAACCTGGAAGTTAATACTGTATCACATACAGTCTAACATAGCACTTAGTGTTTCTCCATGTCCACAGTGTGAGAAGTTATTTAAGTATCCCTGATTGGACATTTAGCAGGCGTAAAATAAATGCTGTTCACCTAAAAGCCAACCAATGCAAACCAATATCCATATTTTAAAAAGTGTATTCTGATATAATGTTTTTTATATCTTACTGTCGTTATTATACCACCACCATTGTACCTCAGAAGTAAAATAAAATAGTTCTTATGATGTATGTTACCACAATGCATTATTTTACTTACTCTGATTTAGGGAAAATAACAATGAAATCTCTGAGTAAGAGTTTCTTATTTGGGGGAGGTTGGGGTGCTCAGATAAGGCTGCTTGAGTGTGGTGAGAATTGCTAATACTTGAAGGAGAGTGTGCGTGTGTGTGTGTGTTTGCACTTATTTTAACTCCCCAGGTTTTCTCACTGCAGCAGCAAGGCACTGTAGCAACACAGACATAAGCTCTGCTGGAGTGTCCTCGAGCAAGACACTGTTTCCCTGCCTGCCAGAGGCACTGCTGTGTAGCTTTCCTGCAGAGTCAGAGGCTTTCCCTTTGGGGATTCAACAAGAGAATATCATGAGAAACCTACAGCTCTCACAACTTTCCTCTAGATTTGCAAGAGAAGCTCACAGGTCATGACCTTTTGCTTCATTAATGTAGCACGATATACTAACGAATAAAAGATGTCATGCAATGAAGCCAATGTGAATTTAAATTTAGCTGAAATAGACTTGTAGACAGAGATAAACGTAGGCAAGGAGAATGGAGTGGAACTAATATTGGCACAGGAAAGTAGATGAAGAATTGATTTGCTTTGCCACTAAGTTCAAATATATTCAATGTCAGTCACACCCATCTGAATTGTACTAACCCGAGAGACAGCTGAAGAAAAGAAAAGAAAAAATAGAATATGAAATGTAGGAATAGAAGTGAGTAAGACAGCAAAAAATGCCTCAATCCTTAGCCAGCTTAACTGCCACAGAGAGACAGAAGAAGAGGGAAGAAATGAAAAAAGATGGAGAAAAAATGAGTGACAGAGAAAGATAGAAGTAACAAAGGAGACTAAGCAGGTCTGCGGGAAAGCATCACACTCCGTCTGACAGATAGACGCAGAGGCACATGGATCGACTTAAAAGCAAAAGAAGTGAGGGAAAATGAGGGTGAACAAGGGAGAATATGTGTGAATATCACATAGCAAGGATACTCAAAAGACTCCAAACTTTCCTAGTTTGACCCCAAAAAAAAAAAAAAAGCAGGATGGGGGGGGGTGGAGAGTGAGAACACAGGCAGATGGAAGGAGAGGGGCCAAGGGCGAAAAAGAGTATATGAGTAGCATTAGACCTCTAGAGCTGGAGAGACGGTGAGACAAAAGAAGAGAAAAAGAGGGATAGATATAGAGAGAAAGAAACATGTTAGAGAGGAAGAAGCAGAAGGGCTGTTAAAAAGCCCTTGGCTTTGCCTGGTTCACTTTAGAAACACTAAGGGTGAATAGCAAGTCTTCATATCAGAGACTAAATGTTCATGACAGGGAGATGCAAAAACTACAGTGCAGCATGCATTAAAAAAAAAACATGGGTCCGTGTCTGTGTGTTTCATCTGTGTGCTATGCATCAATAACAGGGAAGAATGATGGAAACAGACACAAACAGACAGAATAAGGAATGACAGAAGAAAAGTAATAATGAGGCCTGAACTCATCCCACAAAAAATATTGTCATTTTCAGAGTAGTCTACAGTGGAGGAGGTAACTGAAACTGAGAAGCTGGTTAACTCTAGTCTTCATTGCTTATTTCTGCACTCTTTCCTGAATTTTCTATCACATAAATTGATGGGGTTTTTTTGTTGTTGTTTTTATTTTGCAGTCTGTTCGCAGTGTTTTCCGAGCCAGTTTTCACTGCTTGCTGTAAAACTATCCTTACAGGCAACCCCTCTCCTTCCACAGCAGCTGTTTCTCCTTCCTCTCCTCTCCTGTTCAAAGCGTCTTTTGCCTCTTCATCCCCTCCTCTCCACCTCCTAGGCCTTGCTTCATCCCATCACTCTCTATCTCAAAACCTACCCATTTTCTCCCTTCCTTTTCTCTGTGCATTTCCAAAGTACCTTAACTTTCCCTCCTCCCCGTCTATCCATCCCACCCTCTAAAATCAGCCTCTCAGCCTCTCTGTTATCACCATGCCTTGTCTAGGCCGAAAAAAAAGGCAGGCAAGGAGATAGTTTGTCTGAGAGAAACAGCAGATAATAGAACAGGCAAAAGAAACAATACATGTTTGAAGAGGATCCAAATCTTAATTGTTCTCACTGTGAATAAGAATTAAACCCTTTGGCTAAATAGTGAAAGTGAGATTAAGATGCAGAGACAGAGGGCCAGGACAAAGGAAAGATTGTTGAAAAAGGGTAAAAAGAGAGAGTACACACTGTTCACACACACACACACACACACACACACACACCAACTTATGCGGGCATGCATAAAACATGCACAACACAAGAAAGCTTTGTATGGCGATCACTAGTAATTACAGAAAACTAATTTAAGGAGCCTCCATATATGTCATGGTCTTCAGTCACGGCATTCTTCGAGAAAATAAGAGAGAAGAGTAAAAAAATTTGTTTTTTTTAAAAAGCCACAAAAACGGAGGGAGAGATCCACTATTAAGTTGATCAAAAGAGACAAAACAGCCTGAACGGGGAATAGAAATACAATTTAGAGAGAATGAAAGCGAGGGAGAGGAGAAATAAACAAAACAAGGAACAAGGAGTTACATTACCAAACTTGGCAGAGGAAAAGGGGAGAAAATAGTGAAAGAGGGAGCCTGAATAGTACTGATAATGATATTACCCATTACCCAGTCCTATATTATATCACACATATAGTACATGTCTACTAGCATCTTTTTCTGTTTATATCTTTGATGCTTTTACACCCATAGAAATAACTGCCCCGCATTTTGAACTTATCTCTGGTGCCTTTGATTGATTGGCCTTTGAAATGACATAAATGGCGTAAATGCGCACACACACACACCAACAGCAACTATGTAAGTCAATCCATAATCCCCCACTGATTGTTATTCATCCGTCACTACTATACCATTCTTTACCCTTCCCTTTGCCCCCACCAGTACAGTATGTCATGCATATATAAGTTTGTGTGTTCGCCTGCACCATGCTGTCTGTCAGAAGATTAGGTGTGCTTGTATTTTTCCTCCTCTACAGTTGACAGACACGCATGTTATCCGATTAAATCTAATCTCTGTCGACAACACATTCCTGACAAAAAATATATATTTTTGGTGTCAAAAAAGCTGCGCAGATGTGAGATTTGGTGGTGTCTTAGGCTATGAAATAACAAATTATTATTCCTGTCTCTCATTTCCTCAAACTCAATTCAACTCCAATTCTAGGTTGTTTTTGTGTCTATGTGGATACATGTCTGCCTGTTTACTGTGCTCATTTTGGTTTGCTTTTATATCTGCCCATTCTTATTCGGTTTTCTTATCTAAAATTATATTCAGCGAATGATCCCCTTGCAGAAATTAGCCCACTGCAATGGCAAGAGGTAATATATAACTAAGAAGATAATGTGAAGAAGACAAGATTAATAAAAAACACTATATGGAGGAATACAGGCAATATATAGACTCAAAAATGAGCTGTCAGGCCGCATGCCAGCATATTGACTATGTGTTTTGACTTTCTACCATTTTAATGCAACTGTTTGGGCTGTCAGTCTGTCCATCTGTCTCTCTCTTACCACAGTGAAATTACAGTGGTGAGAGATAAGTATACAGCTTCAGCTTGCAGTGGATGTGAATTGCTTTTTGTGGGGTGTTCGCTGTAAGGGAGCGCTACCAGGGTAGGCAAGGTGATACCACCTGTACAAGTTTGGACATTATGTCAATAATCTCCTACTTACTACCTGCTGCTTGTAAGTGAGCAGCAGGTAGTAAGTAAGTAGGAGATTATGTGCGAGCCTGAGGAGTAATGTTTGTATCTGTGTGACACAATGACAGATATGAACACACAAAAGACCTGCATGAAACGTATGAAAATGTATTAAAATATCCGCATTGTAATGTATGAGACCTGAGACATGCTAAACTAAGCTAATCACCTCCTGTCTCCATTTTTAATGGACAGATACAAGACAACAGACATGTGATATCAATTTCCCTGAATAATTTTCTTAATAATAAGCGTATAATGTCTGCAACTAACGATTATTTCATTGATTAACCTGCCAATTATTTTCTTAATTAATCGAATGATCATTTTGTGTATAAAATGTCTGAAAATGTATGAAAAATGCCCATTATAATTTCCCACATCTCAAAGTGATATACCTAGACAGCTTGTTAAATTTGATTAACAGTCCATAACCCAAACATATTCAGTTTACTGTGATGTATGAGATGCATTTTGAGAATCTGGGACCAGCAAATGTTTGGCATTTTTGCGTGAAAAATGACTAAAATGATTAATGGGTTATCAAAATAGTTGCCGATTCATTTTCTGTTGATCGACTTATCGTTGCAGCTCTAGAGCCCATTTGCCAAAATGTCAAACTATTCCTTTAAACTTGTGTTGTCCTATTTTGTGAAGACCCCATTACAGAAAAGTGATACACATGTCTATGACTGCTTCAGTCTGCAGCCCTCAGCTAACTGTCCACTTGCTTTGCCATTCTGTGTGGTTGAGTCACTCAGACACCCCTGGTTCTATAGCCAGGACTATTATCTCTTACCTTGTGTTTCAATAGAGCCAATCACACAATACAAGTGCTGTCGCTAAGGTTTTTTGTCTGCTCTGTTGTGTCTGCTGTCGCACAACAGCCCAAAAATAGAAAAATGATTTAATTGAGGGTTGCAAATGCTACATGCTCACCAAAGCAAAGTTTTATTTTTGAGCTGCTATATTGAGATACTTGGTCAAATATCTTTTTCATACCTGTGCAGTCAACACCTGTGTTGTGTGATTGGCTCTATTCAACACAAAGCAAGAAAAAGAGCAACATAGAGTTGGCTTTTTAGCAAGTGTAAGGCCATTATTGTGCAATGTTTGTTGCATGGCAATAGCATTGAAAAGTTGATCACATCCAAATGAGACTGGCATTTTCCAAAACTTCCCTGCTTAGGTTATTAAAAACTGGATGAAAATCAAAAAGTGAAGAAAAAAAAGATGTTTTCGAATGTAACTACATTCATTTGGACATGACCTACGTTCACCATCAGTCAGGAATCTCCTTTCTCTTACATGAAGTTTTGGATGAAACTCTTCTCCTTCCAAAGGTTGCCCTGAACCAGGGAAATTTAGCATCTTTGAGTTCCTAGGCCTACTGTTTCACCATTTATTTCTCTATTTGCCTGTCTCCTCTACTATCTTTCTCTCAAGATGGATATGTTCACTTAAAGTATGTCACTCTGTCATCTATTTCTTTCTAATGTCATAATATAAAAATCTTCCTTCTCATTGTTTTCTCTCAGTTTCTTGCTTCTCAAGGTCATTATACCCTTTGATATGTCAGTCAGCACACATCTTCTCTGTCTCTCTCCATCTCTTCCCTTTCTTTTGAAGTTCATTTTACTCAGCTAGTATCCATTTTCTACTCTTACTACGCCCTGGGTTTCTCTCTGTTCCCCTTTCCTTTCCAAATGGAAAAACTGTAGATGTTCTTCTCATCTGTTTCCTTCTACCCAAAACAGTTGTTAGCCAAGCAAAATTCGTTTGTCTTTTTATTGCTCTACCCCAACGCACCTGCTCTCATTGTCTTTCACACTCGCTTTGTTCCTCCTGCCAACAACCTTTTGCATTTTCTGAGCAAACTGTCCATCTTTTTTCTTCATCTACTGTACGTCCTCTGATTCTCTCTCCCTTCCACCTGCACCTTGCCCTCATTGCTTCTCCATAATGTTCTTCCCTCTATCTCCTTCCAAGGAGGTAGACTCTCTACTCCCATAACCCCCTCTGCCTCCTTCACTCCCTCTTCCTCTCTCCAAGACAATTAATGCCTGGTCAAGTTCATCATCTTCAAGCGAGTTACTCTTCCAATGCTGTCCTCCTCTCTCTGAGGTTAAGATGAGCGAGTGAGCTTCATCACCCCCCAGCTAGTTAGTCCTCCGATTCCCTCATCCTTCTCTCATCTCCACAATCCCTCCCTATCCCCTAATCTACTCTCTCTCCCAAGGTTGTACAGTCAGGTATAGAGTTCATCATCTCAAAGTCAAGCCGCTCTAATTAGTGCAAGTCGGTTCCCATGGCGATGTCCATCTTGTCTCCCGGCAGGAGATATAACCCGGCAGTGATAAGATCACAATGAGAGTTTTCATGCATGACAAACACACACACACACACACACACACACACACACTTGTGTGAAAGACAAAAGTAGGATGCTGCTTTCCCTTTCTGACTTTGCTCACCAGCCTATCCAAAACTAGTACACACAATATTACAATCTAAAAGTCCTCAACTGCTCAGTCTGAAAGAAGGTATTCATGATCACCCACAGAGTACCCTTATGTGTTGTTTAGAGGTAAAAAAAAAAGTACCACTACGTATCAATTTGTTTTGAGAGCACAGTCCATAAAGACATACAGAAAACAGAAACATACCCTATACGTAAGGCTTCTGTTCCTCAAAGTGTTCTCGAATGCAGGTGCTTTAGGAAAGTTTAAAAATGTGTCACCTTAAATTCTTAAGGAAACACAACAGTTAGCTGCAATTTCATGTATTAACATTACACTGAAGAACAGGCAAGAAAGTATAGAAAAAAGTGGTCTTCGATTTGTTAGATCTGTTTGGTCTTTCACTGTCATGGCAGTTTTACACACCTCTTGCTGTATTGGACTTGTATTTAGGGGACTTCAGACTGTCAAATTACCAAATCGTGTGAACACGATGTCAACATCATCATGTCCGAGAAAGCTGTCTGTCCGACACTTAACTACTCTAAGAGATCTAAAAGGCAATCGCAAAGTGGTTGTGTAACTTGCTTTTAGAATTCCAGTAAGAAATGTGGGTTGGGTTTCAAGTTCTTCTCACACATTTAAAATCTAAATTTGACATTCTGCTCAAAACCTAAAAAAGATAAACAGAAAAAATGAAAAAGGCTTAAGAAAACATGTGCAAACTGTAGCCTTCAGTTGATGAGTCAATGCCTTTAGAAAGTGAGAGTGATAGGAGAGAGGAAGAGAACACAAGAGCGACAATAGAGAGAACAGGACAAAAGGGAGGAGACAACTGAAGGACAGAGACATGACAGGGAAAGAAAGAAACAGAAAAGGATAGTACAGCAACAAGAGAGAAAAAGAGTGATGGAGCAAGAAACATTAGCGACGTACTTAAAACCAACAAAGCAAGAAGAATGTGAATAGACCAAATTAATCTGTGTGGGTGACCACAAGGTGTGTGTGTTGGTTCGGCAAGAACAGCATCTGAATCTGTTATATTGCATACACCCTTACTGAGTTACCATTCTGGACAAGTAGTGAGCAAACAGAAAAGCACATTCTAGCAAACAAACTCTACTTTTAATCATCAACACAAACATTGTTCGGTTTAGTGTGTTTGTGTGTGTCACAGTTATTTTAGTTTCACTTAGTTTGTACTTTACTTTCAGGATTTCATTAGATTTTTTGTTTAGTTCCATTTTAGTTTTCTGAGCTATTGGCAATATCTATTTTGTTTCTCATTTTTCTGGACTTATCTGAAGTAGTTTGTGTTTTTGAAAACTATTTCAGATTAGTTTTAGCTAAGTTTATAAAATAAGAACTATAAAAGGTAGGGGGCATTTTGAATTTTGGGTCAAGGTTGCCCCAGTACCTTGCGAAGGTGAGTGTTAATCATGCAGATGTCCCTCACTCAACAGATAGCATCACATCTTTTCATTTTTTCATGTACTTTGATTGCTGCTTGCTCTGCCCACTGCAGCATGACATTTTTTCCTCTCTCTCTTTTCTCTCACCACCCAGATTCTTGCACAGACTTGATTCAAACTAAAGGACAATATCTGAACTTTTTTCAAGGTGATACTCTGTTGATGTACACATTTAACATGAGTAAAATAAAACAGCTGTAAGCTTTGCAAAGGGCTTAAAGTAGACCTTGAGTCAAGATTATTTTGTTAAAAAGTGAAAAAAAGTAAACTGAACAAAACAAAGTAAACTTTCATATACATTTTTTGTTTTGTTTTAGTTTTGGATTCCATTAATCATAATAGCCTAGTTTGCTTTTTATGCGCATGAATGTGTGTTGGCCTGGATAAGCCAATAAACTCACGGACAAATAAAAGCTGGACAGCACGGTGTGTCAACGCTGCTCCAGGGTTTGCTTCCTTATTGTTTGTCTTACTTGCTCTGCAATGCACCAGCCTCTGTTTGTTTGCGTGTCTATGTGCAATGTTTCTGGGGTAATTCAAATCGGTGAGTTTAAGTGAGGTAAGGTATCATTTTGAAATCTTGAAAATTACTGAGTATGAAGATAAATTATTTCAATATTTCTTAATAATATGAATAATAATTCTATAAACATATTTGTCTTACTTTAAGAGGCAAAAACAGCTGCATGTATTCAAAGCAAACACTGTACACATTATTGAATGTTGAATGATATTTCTGCAGGACAGATCTGTGTTATTGTCATCTGGGATCAAATCTTCAACTTCAGTGAATATTAGTCATGTTATATGAAGTCTTGGGGATACCCATCTTGTTGGAGAGATGTCCACTTCTAAATCCAAGAGTTGAACACTTCCTAATAAGCTCTCTGTCTGGTTCCTTGTCTCCTCATCTTGCTTTTCTGTACCTCTTTCCTTTTCTGTCACTCTTGCCTGTTAGGCTTCACTTTGTAAGTTAAGTTGTCTTGGTAGAGATCCAACAATCTTGGTAGAGATCCAACAATCACTGCCCTAACAACTTGAAATGATCCCCTCCCTCTCACTCTGTCTTGTTCTCTGGTGCAGCTGCTCCAAAGGTGAATTGGTATGGATCCAGAAAGAGCAGAGAGAAAGAGAATCCATGCTCCAGCAACTGTTATTCTCCCCCTCTCCCTTTATGTGCCACAAACACACAGAGAGAGATAGAGCTACCTCCACCTTTGCTCCTTTTGTTCTGTATCAATGTCATGTCCACCCTAAACAGATCGATGTCAAAACTACTTTTAATTGGAAAACACAAATATACCCAGGAATTTACCCCTAAACACACATAAAGTAGCCGGCTTAAAAGCTTTAAATCTTGCAGGCTTCTGTCAATGTAAAACAACCCAGATAAGAGTAACTACGACAAAGAGCCACCCAACAAACCCCATCACTCTTCTTGCCCCCCAGACAAATACAGCAGAGAGGCCTTTCAAACAGTTACCTCTTAACTGTTGTGTAATGTTTGCCATTAGACATATAGGTGCCAATAATGTACATGGTGTTAAATGGCACAGCCTAAATTTGCCAAGCCACCTAGGTTTTTACAATTTACCGTAAATCATCATGTCTAAGCTCTGTAGTGAAAAATGAAAATTATGAAGGTATTAAACCCCCACTGTTATCCTGCTGCAAAATTTGCCCGTTGTGGATTTTATCCGTTTCATTTCACTTCTGTGTTTTATCGCTATGCAAACAATTGAGCTCACTACATAAACAAAACTAGTTTTTGGGAGGCAGGCTACCATTCTGTGTACAAAATCTTTACTAAACTCAAAAGGAATTCCAGGAATCAAAGAGAAGCCAAATGACTCTATGGGAAAAGACCCAGGAGGGACCCATCAATGTGATTTCAAAACCTGCTGGTAGAGGTCTATTCAGCATAGATATTGTGCTTCTCCACATATACTGTAACTGCTGTTCAACTAGTATGAACCAGTATCAAAGCAACAGAAACAGTGCATTTTTCAGTAGACATGAGTGAAAGAAACGCAGAATATAATACTTACACATTGGTGTGATGAAGCAACATATTGTCCAGCTACTATATGCTTAATTGCCACCACCCGGTGCTGCACAGACTGACAAATCCATTTCCTCCTTCTCTTCATTCTCGCATCTTTTGTATCAGTGTTGAAGGAACAATCCTGAGTTTTGTTCCATACTTGATTTGCTAGATTTAAATGGTCTGCCAATGTGATGCATTCATGTCTCGCTGCCCCTATATTCTTCACTTATTCTCTAAGATACTAGAGGGGAGTCGTGTTTGAGGAGTGTACTGTTATTTATTCATACTATAGTTATTTTAAGACTTTCACGTCTTTGATCGGTAAATTATACATCTGTTGATCTGGAATTTGAGGACATGTGATGCAGACAGAAAAAAGGCAAGAAAAAGGCAAGCTGCTACATATGAATTACAATGCAAATCAGGTCTTTACTGTAGGTGATGCTTTTATCTGGAACTTTCTGTATAGCCATCCAAAGGTGTCATGAGCATATGAAACATTTGTAATGGCAGGTGCCTGTTTGATACCTTCAGCACCAAACCGTTATTCCCCTATCATTTTCGCTCCATCTAATCTAGTTTTTTATGTTCTCTCAAAATACTGCCTGGGACAGTTGCGGCACATTTTTTGCAGGGCAACTTTCAGTAAGTGAGAAGGGTTCAGTGATTCATTGGGGTATAAAGTCTATGACCTTGTGGTTATGGGATGATTTCTCTACCCTCTAGGCCAACAATAACAGAGAAACACACCTGAGCACAAACCTGCTGTTGCAGTATGAAGGAGCAATCAGTGGCAGCCTGTGAATTGGTTTCTGACACTTCTAGCAGTGACAGACAGAGATAGCACAGGAAACAACAAACACTGACACATACAGTATTTTGCACACATTCCCGCACAGCACAAGCAATTTCAATCTTGCCTCTACAACTAAATCAGACAAGCATTTCTGTAATCCTCACAACAAGACTCCCTTTCTCTATCTCTTGCTTCTCTTGCCCATATGTATTCCACACAATACTTGACAGAGAAACACAGGAAATGAAAAGGCAGACAGAAAAGCAGGTAGATGCGCATCAGTGGGAAAATTTTATTAATAAGAGAATATTCAAATGAGGTGTCTGGTATTATTTAGAAGGAAATGAGTAAATGTTTTTCACCCACTTAAATTTGTCAGTGGTGGAGGAAGTCATGGAGAGAGGGGAAATGAAAGATTGCACTACAGGTTCAAAGTGATGACATGTTTTGATGATAAGGATGAGACAAATTAGATGAGGAGCTGGGCTTAGCATTGTTAAAGAATGAGCTGAATTAGTCAAGTCAGTGTGGATAAACATTACAGGAATACTGTGGTGTCTAAACATTTGAAGGTTCTAATTTGTCCTTTTTTTAACTGTTGTTCTGAAGGAATAACCTAGAATTTTACAGCCCAATTGTTCACTATTGTAGTGTAGTCTGGAAGGACAGGTGTCAGCTGCAAGACACCGGAAAGAAGAGAAGAGACAAAAGGTGGGATGCCATGAAGGGTTAAACGGTCAGATGGATGGTTGGGATCTGGCAGAGTGAATTTTACTTTGTAAGATTTTACCTTTACATGTGTGTGAGTCTGAGTGAGTATGCATGGATGTGTCTACAGTATCTTTCTCTACTTGATTGTTCACAATTGTGTCAGTTTGGTAACAACTGAATGCATTTATACAGTGGGGCAAAAAAGTATTTAGTCAGCCACCAATTGTGCAAGTTCTC
>LKNJ01001529.1:28921-88760 GCA_002120245.1 Maccullochella peelii | reverse complement strand
ATCCTTCTCCCCACTGCAAAACGGTCCCTGTTGTAACTACCAGCATGTGCTTTCTAGGGTACCATCCAGTGAATGAAGCAGGTAACCACAATGAATTTGAAGTGTCTCAGGGTTTGCAAACTGTAGTTATGGGTGAGGTGGGGTTCCTTTTGGTCGCATAACACTGGGCCTGCCAAAATCCTTATCTCCACTGTAAAATGCTCGCTGTTGTAACTACAAGCATGTGCTTTCTAGGGTACCATCCAGTGACCCAAAGATGNAGGCTAACTCCCACTGCATCCGTATTGTTATCCGACTTTAATGTCCGTCATTGTAATTTACGAGGGAAATTAAAACGTAAGGAAACACCGGCTCTGGCGGATCATTTAACCTTGACGGATGCAGTTGGGGTTAGTCTCAACAAACTTTTATGATCATGAAAAAGGAGGCCATGAAGCCAGCTGATAATATTCGGCAGGAACAAGAGACAAGGCCCAGTGACAAAACAAGTAGCTCAGAGTCAGGGAGAGAAGGATGGAGTTTGACTGCCAGCCATCTACAAGTGCTGCAGAGAAAAGGGTGGAAGTGGTAGAGAAGGAAACTGGGGCAAGAAAGAGGCACATTGCTAAGTAGCGAAAACGAGCACTTGAAAGACTGAAGAAATAAACTACATTTATTTTCTTCTCAGAGTGCACCACAATGCTTCATTTACATGTTAAAATCACAAAAAATTGCCCCCAGATCCCCCTACAGGGGTTGAGTTTACAAACATGTCACCTTTTTCACCTCTTGTGAGTTTGCAGGTCTGTTTAAAGGTTCCTTTACGTGTTAAGTTGTTGTCAGGTTCCTCTAGTTCTTTGTTTGGTAATGTTGTCCTTATGGCATTGCTCAAGGACAAATTAATTAAAAGGGAGTAATAGGGATCTGATCATGTTATCTCCAATTTTAAATAAGTGGAGAGAAATAATCTTTTAGGAGAGGAACACGCAATATTGTAAAAATATTTTGTAACTCAAATAATGTTGGCCAATAATAAAGAAAGGTTTGGATTGTCTGCTAAGTTGACAACATTTCAACAGTTTGACTGTGTGTATTTTTCTCTGTTTTTCAGCCCAGGAGTCTGGGGGTTCTCCTTGTCCCAGCTCTTGTCCGGATCTCAACAAGTCTCAGACCCTGAGCTCCTTGTCAGAGAGTGGAGCTGTGCTGGTGGAAGTCTGCTGTCTGCTTGTGCTGGCCGTTGATAATAAGGTATTATTTTGCATCTGCGGCTATGTTTACAGCATGCACCCGTGGAAACAGGGGTGAGAACAATGCCTTTCACACCAACATGCACATCAAATGAACTAACTGAGACTGCTGTAAAGTGTTAATTTAAATGTCCTGCAGTGCTGTTTGGTAAAGGTTCCCTGAATGTGTTTTAGACCTGTATTAGCACTATGGAGCTGCTTTTCTATGAGTGGGTCCCCCTTTTGTTTATCTCGTGCACACGCAGACACTTGCCTACCAATGATGTCACATTATTCCACTTATCAACAAGTAGCAGTGACACGCCAAGATGTGCTGCAATGCACCAGCATAGGCAGGGAAGAAGACGACAACAAGCTAGTTAACATGGATGTAAACAATGCTAGATTTAAAATACTTTTAAAAAATGGATTTGCAAATGTTTTATGAGGAAGGGAAGCACTCAACATGTTAGATAATGCTGACGCTATGGCAAAAACGCGTTACGGAGCACTGTCATGAATTAGCAGAAGAGTAAATTGTTAACTTCTACGTCTTTCAGGCAGCAGCAGAGGAGCTCTGTCTTTTGCTCAGCCAGGTCTTTCAGATCGTTTACACAGAATCAACCATCGACTTCTTGGACAGAGCCATTTTTGATGGAGCAACTACACCTACCAGACACCTTTCTCTATACAGTGGTAAGGGAAAAAAACTGAATGAGACTCATTTTACAGATTATTGGTTTGAATTTTTGAACAAACTTGACAGGTAAAAGTTAAAAAAAAAATTATTTGGTGTAATACTGTTTTACTCTGGATGTCTCTGCCGTTTAACCCTCTTCTCAAGTTACTGAAGTGTCAGAACTTAAGTCAGAGATGAACTGGTAAAAATGTACTTTCTTTGCTATTATTTTGCAGATGATTCTTCCAGCAAAGTGGATGTTAAGGAGGCCTTTGAAGCGGAAGCTAGCACATTGTAAGTACACGGTTGAAGAGTCCCACCTTGTTTCCATTTTGTGCACGGAGATCAAGAAAGATTTTGACACATCTCTGAAAGTGGTTTACGTTTGCTTGTCACTTACAAGGCATTCAATCTTTTCTCAGTCCTTTCCAGGGCTCTATGGAGGCAGAAGAAAACTCTGCATCCGCTTCCACCCCAGCATCCCCTCAGACGAAGACTGCGAGTGAAGGAGAGCTCAGCACCACTGCTGCAGAGCTGCTGCAGGACTACATGACCACAGTATGACAATTTCACCCTTTCTTTCTTTGTGCCTTTCTGTTTTTTAAGAATACGACACATTTTTCAAGCTGTATTAATTCTTGTTTTCTTCTTCTAGCTGCGGACAAAACTTTCATCACAGGAGATCCAGCAGTTTGCTACCCTGCTCCATGAATACCGTAATGGTGCCTCCATCCATGAGTTCTGTATTAACCTGCGACAACTCTATGGGGACAGCAGGAAGTTCCTTCTACTTGGTACGGCCACTCTATTTCCCCATAAGTTAAGCTACAATGATCTTGTGTAGCTAGACCTCCATATCATCAAGCTCAACAAGGCCTCAAAGCACAGAATTAGGTTAGCAAAAGAGGCTGTAGGCTGTTGTTATGCAGTTAGAATTAGAACATTTGTTTGTACGAAACCCAGATTTGTTTCTGGAACCAGGCATTGTCAAAGTCACTGGATTTTGTCAAAATTCTCTTTGATCTATGTTTTGATTTCCAGACCTCTATGAGCTTTTTAAGATAAAGGTCTGGCTGTGTGAGATTAGTTTTGTTTTGTGTGCATCAATTGAAAACTGGTCTAATGAAAAATATTAGTAGAAGAACACAACAAGCATACTAACAAGTAACATTCCAACTTCAAACTGTGTTTTAAATTGTATTTAAGGTAGCTTGATGTAACAAATCTCTCGAGTATAGATACATCACATATTTTATCTTCACATAACCAGATGTCAGGGTACCTGTTGCCACTGGAAATCCTTTTCACTATGTAAGCTTTGTTTTCTGTCCAATATGTTGAACTGGTCTAATCTTTGGTCATAGTTACACCGGCGCCACTTTCATTGTTCAGTCACACTGGGATGTAATAACTAACACTAAGTAGCTGCTCCCAAAATGGATTGATGTGGTCAGGTTGTAATTGGATGTTGGGGAATAGTGAGGTGAAGTCGACAGTCACAGTCGTGCTTGGTGTTAAAGCCACACCTCAACCATTTCAGACCCACTTTCGTCTCTCCACATTAAAATGTGAGACTTTATAAAAACCAGTATGTGGGTAAAACTCCTGTCTGCACTGCTGTCTCCTCAGTAATATAAATCCACCTGTGTGTTATATTACAATAAGTGTATCACAATCATATTTGTTGTAAACATGTACTAAAAAAACAGATGTCATGCCAGACATAGTCCGTGACCAAATGCATTATAATGTGTCCCTGCAGGCCTGCGTCCCTTCATACCAGAGAAGGACAGCCAGCACTTTGAGAATTTCCTTGAGACCATTGGCGTGAAGGACGGCCGAGGCATCATTACGGACAGCTTTGGTCGTTACCGGCGCACAGCCAGCTCTGCCTCCGACTCCACCACCAACGGCAACGGAGCAGCCGGAGGAAGCGCCGCCTCCGACGAGGGCCAGGAGGCCTCTGAGGGAGATGAATGGGACCGCATGATCACTGATATCAGTAACGATATTGAGGCTCTCGGCTGCAGTATGGACCAGGAGGGGGTGACACCCTGACGTGGTGAGCAAAGGGAGCTGAGGACATGGAATGGCAGCCAATCCTCAACTGAACAGTAGGCATGAGCTGAACGGATCAGATGAAGGTGGTCCTTAGCACTGACCTAAGATTTGATTAATTGTATTTTCCTCTAATTGTCAAGAGGACGTTCCATAGTCCCTACGCACTCAAGGAAGACCTCATCCTATTACCACAAAAACATGAAGTCAACAGATGCACTTATGTAGACCCTGTAGATGACATGCAATCAGTTGGCTATTTTTGCATTTCAGAGGGATTCATATCCTCTGATATATTTTTAAAGTTTCTTTGATTTTTGTACTCATTTATTGGCAGTATCTGCCACTGCTGTCAGCAATGTAGCGGGAATCTCCAGAGTCTTTGAGAATATTTCAGTCTGTTTTGAATACACTCAAAGACTCTGGAGAAGCCATCAGAGGACTGTGTACTTGTTTTAGAAGGTTAAGACTGAGGCTGTACTGGTTTGTGCTTTTGTATTACTATAGGTCACTCAGCTTCGTCCACCAGGAGGACTTCACATTTGTGTGTTGCTGTGAGAGTGTAACATTTTTTTATATATATATATAATTTTGTTTTTCAATAAGATTTGTGTACCACTTTGTTTTACACTATCATTTGTTATCAGTGTTTACTCATTTATATAATTTTGCCTTATTCAAACTGACCAAGGAAATGCTGTAAAAACAAAAATTCTCATTCGATTTAAGCAATTGAGTGGGGACTGTATTTGACAAAGCCAGTTATGGCTGATGTAAATTTATGATTTTTTTGTTCTTCTCCTGCAGGTCATTCTCGTTATGTCTTGTGACATCACATGTATCTGTCATTGTGCCTTTACACTGCAGTACTGTTGCCAACTGTCTGTCACACACAGACAGGTAATTATGAACTGTAACTACAGTCGTTGAGCAAATCATGGTTATTAAATAACAGCTACTTTACAATGGTTGTCTGTCTTTTGATGTCTGTGAGACTAACCTCATTTAATTAGACTTTCATACACCAAAACTGACACAGGAGGTGAAGGTTTTGTAATCTGATTATGATCCTCTCTGACTGATCATCTGCTTGGATGCACCTAAGCTGCTGTGGAACTTCAGCCTGAGTTTCATTAAAGCAATCGTGCTGGATGCTGCCCTCAAAGTTGGGGATTATTTTTGTGAGTGTGAGAGACTAGAAATTGGCAGGAGAGTTCGCATTGAGCACATTCCATTCTGTAAAGCCACTCACCAGGTTTTTAAACCATTTCCTTCACAGATCTACTTTTATATGATTTTCCTCAGTAAGTTTAAAAGTACAAAACCAACTGGAATCAAGATGTTTGTCCATTGTTTGGGGGGGTCTCATGTTTGTTGTGGGATTGGGGCAGAGGTATAGAAGTGCACGTACTGACTGGAACACTACACCTGGGTTCAAATAGCCACTTTGGCTTGAGATGCTGTCTGCCTCGGACAAAAGGATGAGATAATCAAGAAGCCTATGATCTCACCGAGTTCATCACACAAGCAAACCATTCTTCGTTTGTTGTACCAGTTGCTTCATTGTTTTGGTACAGAAGGAGAGCAAATGATTGTTTCTGACATGGTCTTAGTGTAATTGAACTGTCTACTTTCTCACAGTACGTGACTGAATCCTAATTGGCCTCCTGTAAACTCTCATCCTAATCCAGTTTTAGCCATGAACAGAATGACTCATTACAGTGCCTTGTTTGAAGCAAGTAATTATTAAATAGATCAGTTGGTTTAATTAAGTCATTAAAAGATCCCATGCTGTTTTGTAAAGAGTTTGCCAATTATCTTAACAACAATGACTGGAGCCCCTGTCGTGCCACTATAGTGACTTTATCACCTTGCATGAGCATGCCTCATGAAGAAGAATCACAGGGTGTTTGTTTACTTTACACTGAAAAGATCATTGTAGTCAGGAATAAAAACTTGAGGTTTTAGCCATAATGGTAAGTGGATTAATGTGAGGCAGCCAAAATCCTACTCCCCACTGCAAAATAGTCCCTGTCGTAACTACAAGCATGTGCTTTCTAAGGTACAATCCAGTGACCTAAAGATGTAACCACAATAAATTTTAAGTGTCTCAGACTTTGCAAATAATAAAAGGGGGGGGGGGGGTTAATTTTGGCAGCATTAATGTGAGGCTGCCAAAATCCTACTCCCCACTGCAAAATAGTTCCGTCACGGTTCTGCTCTCTCCTATTGGTTTCCTGAGTTATCCTCCTCCCATGGTATCCCTGTGTTGTCTCTCCTTGTTTGGTGTATGTCAGCGTGACCTCTCAATTACTCCCCACCTGCTCCCAGATTGATAATCAACCAACACATCTGCTAGTCATCAAGGGACCTCTGCACTTAAGCCCTGGTCTTCCAGCTACTCAGCCCCAGATCGTTGCTTCACCAATGTGGTAGTCAGCTGCTCGGCCTCTGAAACTAGTTTTTTTGTGAATACTTCTAGTATTGCTTGTTTTGTGTGAACATAATTTGTGTTCTTTGTGCCTCAGAGACTCACCCACTGGCTACTCTGTCTGCAGCCAACCATCTCTGACACAACTAGCTCTACTGGGAGTTGCTGCCCGTCTGCTCACCTGCTTCCTGCCGCTTGCCCTCTCCTTCGCCTGGATCCAGCTGGCACCCCCACCTTTGCCTTCCTTCCTCTGTACAGCAATAAACCATCCATTTACGAGATCGACTGAGTCTGAGTGTTTGCGCTTGGGCTCGTACTCTCCACGTAACAAGTTGCTGTTGTAACTACAAGCATGTGCTATCTAGGATACCATCCAGTGACCCAAGGTCTTTACCACAATAAATTTAAAGTGTCTCAGACTTTGCAAACAATATCCAGGGGTGGCAAGTTGAATTTTGGCAGCATCTTAAATGTAGAGTCTGTGACTACACTGGATAGGCAACTTCAAATGGATGTATCAGACAAGGATTGAAGAAAACCTGATAATTTGCTGTCCATTAGATTATTAGAAACACTTTGCAAGCCCTCCCCTGACTTTTTGCTAGTTGATACTTTAAAGTTTTGGTTGAACTTATCCTGAATCAAAATACTTGTTAACTTTAAAGCAGCTAACACCAGTATTTTTTTTTATTTTAACAATGGATGACATGACTACTTGTGATGTGAAAGGAGTTGCTTGTTGTGGTGAACCCACACAGAATTATCACCTGACTGCAGTTGTACTGAGCTTTTCAGCATCTTTCAGCTCATTGGTTTTACAATCTGTAAGTGTTTTTTTTTTTTTTTTGGGGTACACTCATTGCTCTCATGAACAGGCGGTGGTTTTCCGCAAAAGAAATCTCTGATATTTCCACTGTATGCTACATGCCCAGCACCAAACGGCAGACAAAGTCAGCAACTAGCTGGATTGGACCGTTTGCTTAAAAGCTCGCTATATCAATGTTGTGTCTACAGCTTGTTTTTGCTGCCCCCAAGTTGCTAAATAAATCACTTAATGCAAGTTTAAACAAATTCATATAATATATAGATTCAAATATATAAAAAACAGTAACCTCTGATTAACGTAAGGCCCTGTTGCTCACCTGCCAAATCTTACACAGAGCACACAGCCTAATCCAAAATGAAAAGGAATCTGCAAGCAAGGGGCTTTTTCCCCAGATTAATATCCCACATAAAAAGTTATGGTTTAAAAGTTATTTTCAGCTGCTGGACGTGTTTAATATGTGTCCAGGAGCTGCTCCAAATGTTCCTGTGACCTTATAAATCTGTTTTCCAACAACCAACACAGTCAGAATCAGTGTCTCGACACTCCGGGGGTTTAACTGCATGGTCAAGCTTAAAGCCTCATGAGTCTGCAACTTGCCTCGTTTCTCCAACTAAAACAGTCTGACTCTGCTCTTATTTCCACACCATTAGAAATGAAGAGTGTCATTGCTGGTTAAAAGTTTTCCAGTAAATCATTGATAGAGTAAAGTTCTAGCTTTGCAAAGAGTCACAAAATGAGGAAAGAAAATTTGTCATGACATCATCCAGGTGAGCATCCAAAAAAAAAGAGCAAAAATGAGGAAAAACCCATCAGTTCTTCTCTGGGCTGTGGTGTTCTGGTCTTCAAATATCTCATCCTTACAGTAAATCTTTGCTGAGATGGGATGTACCGAGACACTCCTACACAAAGGCTCGGCGTGAGATGCAGTCTGGGATTCTTGCCAGTCTCACCCCGTGGTTCACCTTGGTGAGGTTTCTGTCAGCCATTCGTGCTGGAGTTTGCAGCTCAGTCACAGTGAGAACAGCATCTCTGTGGTGTTACATCTGTTATATTCCTGGAACAGGATGGCAGCTACATTCCCAGTCGAGAACATCAGAAATAAAAAAAAGCTCTTGGTAGCCAAAAGGTGAAGATAGCAATTAACTGACTGCATCCCTCTCTAAGATGCATAACAATCTAACTGGAGGAAAGTCTTCATATACCATAATTTCCCTTAAACTGAATGCAGATCATACTGTAGAAGCGTTTTTCATGACTTTTGTCCAAATTAGCCTAAACCAACTGCTTATATACTGTATACTCTCAACATGATGCCTAATCTGGTCTTCATGCTTCAGCAGCAGAGATGGTGCCTGATTTTATGCCTGTCAAGTCATTTTGTCATGCAAATGAGATGGAACAGCTGTTGGAATCTAAACAAGCACAAAGTCCTTTTTGTTTTTCATTTTCTCTAGAACAAACTGTTTGTTGGATTTAAAAATGGTTGCACAGTATTTATTTCATTGTAGCTTAAATATATATATTTTTAAGTATTCTGGTTGTACAGAAAAAAAGATATGAAACCATTTCGATCACCAGCAGCTTGTTAGAAAAAGTATGTGATAGCCCCTTTGGCAGCCTTTCATTCAAAAGGAGTTGTGGCTTTCAGCAGCGATAAGCTCACATAAAGCTGGAGCTCATGCATGAAAATCTGAGGCTCAGCAAAGTCACAGGGACACAGGGATCAGCGAGTGGGTTACACTGACTCTCACATGCAAAACCTCATGACCCCCACGCTCATGTCTTCACACATAACATAAACGGTGGGAGCCCGGGCTGTTCCCAACTGTTTACAGTGCAGTGTGCACAGATGACAGCTATTAGCAGAACAAAAGCATTTGGAACAGAAATGACAGAGAAGCTCATTTGAAGAAAAGAGGTGAGATACCCAATTGATGTCATTTTCCAAAGCTTAAAGGAGTAATTAGGAAGGAAATTGCTTAAAAACGGTTATTTGTTTCATTTTGAGAGTTTGGCAACAACATCGATAACACTCAGACAGTGGTATCAACCTTCTCATCTAACTCTCTGCCAAACAGCAAATAAGCGTTCCCAAAATGTCAAAATATTACAAGGAATCCAAAAACAGCAGTTGTTTTTTAGAGCAGGTAAGATATTGGGGACATAGCAAGATATTCCATTAAGATATTTTATTAAAAGCCCTCAACACCTCCAGAAAGCCTAAGAGTAACTTTGGGTGTTTAAATAGCCCACAGTGACGTACACTGCTTCTAAGTGCAAAAAGATTGCTGGTCCAGTGTATCTAAGCTTCTTTATTGCATATGCCTCATCTCCCAAATCCTTCCATGGTTCAATGAGCACTTTAATACAGTTTACTGATGAAAGACTCCCTGCTTATCCTGTGTTTGAGTGACAAGTCTTACCACAAGAAAATATAAGAGGCCACTGGTGAGATTTTGTTGTGATGACAACTAATTAAAGGGTGAAAAAGTAATGCATCCAACTTCTTGATGGATTATTTATTTCCAGTACAATTGTGAAAAGATACCAGCACTAACAATGACTCAATTAAGATAGGCCTACTATATTTTACCAAATCAGTTTTAAGGTACAGTATGTTCCAGTCGATTATAGGCTTAGTAACAAATTGACATAGCAGTTGTTTTCTTGCCAGGTGGCATTGTGTGTCACTGTTCAGGGGACACTGCAAACTTAGACAATACAAAAGTATTGTGTTGGTACAAAAAGCTAATCATATAATGTTGGAACAGTCTGAGCCGTAGTAGTCACCAATGTTCACCATGTCATTTCAGTGGTAATCTGCTCTATTGGTACCAAATTAGATGTGGTGTGTGTGAGAGCTTTAAAGCTGTGCTTTTGTGCAGATTGTATTCTAGTATATCTGGGCCGCAAGGAGGGGCATCTCAAAACCCTGAAACTCCTTTTTGCTGTTGCATGGGCTGTGCATGGGACTACTTGACTCAAATTTCGTATGCTCACATTTCAAATGCAAACCCCCACAACCCAAAAGAAAATTAGTAAGGAAAGGTTACCTCCAATGATATATCCCATCGTAACTGCCAACATAACAGAAGGCTCATAACAAGATCCACATCATCATGTCATTTGGTACACAGAGATCTAGATGAGTTATAATTCAGTGTTTTTCCATGAAACTAAATCATGCTTTTGTTTAAAACAGACAATGCCGTCTCAAACGGTTACTTTCAGGCTGGACCTCAACAATTAGAGCATAAAAAGGGCAAAGCTCCAACCAAGAGCTAAATACATCCTTACTTATAAGAAGCAAACTTCTGCAAAAGACTTGAAACCAACTAGTGCAATCTGACAATCATTCTAAAGAAATAATTTTCATCATATTCTACAAAAAAGCAATGTTGGCTAAATTGATACTACGACGCACTAACTCTAATATGAATTGGATATAGTATGGTGTACAATTTGTATCAATATTAAGGCATCTTTTTAAAAGCACAAAACATGCAGTAAAAATATATTTAAATATTTAATCTGTGCTTGTAGATAGAAACAAAGTCCCAGAAAACAACTAAAGTATATGGGAATATATAGAGTAACTGGTAACAGTATCACTGACAAGTGGACAGGAACAAGCTTGAGATTGCTTTACTTTAGTTTAAAAAAGTATTCTGTTTCAAGTCATGATGGTCCTAAATGGTCTAAAATCTGCTGTGGTTTTAAGACAGAGAGGTTTCTGTATATAGCTGCCTCTAGTTGAGTGGCAAAAACACTATGTATGTACCTACTACACTCAGTTTCTTCTCTCTAAATAATATACATTACTTAAATCTCTCTCTTTGATTATAGGGACTGTAAAATAGTGTCTACATCTAGGTTCATCCTCACAACATTGTGGTCAAGCCCTAAATGCACAAAGGATTTCACCACTCACTATGTAACATCTGGCCATGGCCATGGCTTAGCTTTGTTTTCAGGATTTTCTGCCTGAAGTGCGATCACTGCCACTAGCAGAGCGAGAAACGGCGAGAGTTAATGTTCATCTTGGTGACACCGATGAGTCTCAGCGGGGCCGAGAGGCCGAGCCCCGGGGTGACCGGACATTCGCACAGCAGCTCGGACAGCTCGTCCCGCTCCTCAAGGCCAAAAGTGGCGTCATTGAGCATCCGGCGATGCAGGTGGCACGTCTGCTCTATCTTCAGCTTGTTTATGTCGTTCCGGAGCCGCATGAGCTGCCTCGCCAGCTGCTGATCCTGCAAGCGCATGTCTGTCTGATGAAGAGAGACAAACAACAGTGGTCCTTAAACAATCTGCTGATTAACTTATTAATCTTTTAATCAATTCGAATTTTCTACGGATGGAGTTGCTCAGTTGTGGTTTGTGGTTTTACAGGGGGTGTTAATTTGTGAGTTTTAGAGGTGCTTGTTGGCAGATTTTGTTACCTTCGGACAGAGCCAGGCTGGCTGTTACCCCCTGTTTCCAGTCTTTATGCTAAGCTAAGCTAATCGTTTCCTGGGTGTAGCTCCATATTTATATATGAGAGTGGTATCAATCTTCTCTTCTAACCCTGGGCAAGAAAGCAAATAAGCCTACTTCCCAATTTAAAATGTCGAACTATTCCTCTAAAAAGAATTTTTAGTTATATGCTGAACTGTTTTACTTCTAAGTATGATTCCAACAACAATTTACATGTAGTTCACATGATCTAGATTCACTGGAGGTCCATGCATTCAGTCCTTATTGTGTGACAAAATCTAAAAGGAAAGCTCATGGTGGGACATCCACAAACAAGTTTCTCATCATAAGCTCTCTCAATTGCAAACGTCTGTGCAAAGATCATGATCTCTCTTGTCCACTGTCTTTGTGCAAAATGTTTGTCAGCATAATTCTGCCTCCTACGGCGCCTCTTTGCGTGCTCAGACCAAGCTTATGAACAGTGGGTGAGTAACTGAGCAGAGTAAAGTTGATTACACTTGCAGAAACTGTGTGTAACAAACGTCCGATGCTATTGCCTGAGTCCCAATCAATCTCTCTCACTAATGTAAATAAGATTCCTCTGGCCTCTGAAATTTGTGTTCATTGTTAAATTTGCGAAATTTGCTAAGTAGCAGGAAGTTATGTGCTATTCTGGCCTTTAACGGCAAAATTATAAAGCTCTTCAAATTAAAAATGTGAATGAAAGTGTGTGTATTTGAATTTCAGGTATCCAGTATACTGTATAAGAGTTAAGTGCCTAAACAAGATCTTTGTAATAGGGCCATCCACTGGCTGTAAATACTAGCCTTAACCTAAACAAAATAAAATATTTTAGAGATGCCAAACTTATAGCAAATTGTTCCATATTCCAAAAATAGATGATACATTTGTACATTGTAAAGAATATCTCACCAGTTCTCTCCTCAGCCAACTGAGAGCTTCATCGATGTTCCCAAATCCCTTCAGTACACCTGATGGCAACTTGCACTGAATCACACCAGAGTTCACTACAGTCTCTTTGGGTGTGACGCCTTTCCCTTCAGGCTCCACTTGGATCGGGCCTTTTGGAGTTCCGGTCTCTCTGGAGCTTTCTGCCTCGAGCCGGGCTTTCCACTCCAGGTAAGAAGGTCTCCTGGTCTCCAGTCTTAATTTCTCCGTCAAGGCCTTCAAGTTCATGAGGTGGTCGTCTGTAGGCAAATCCATGTCTTCCCCACATTCTGCTTCCTCCGGGACACAAGCCCTGTCCACCACAATCTGAGGAGCTGAGGCTGTATCCATCATTAATCTGCTAAATACAAAAAGCTCCTTAAAAAATGTGTCAAAATAAAAATGGATGAAGATATCTGTTCTTCATTGGTGGCCTCTTTTGTTAGTACAAATGACCATAGCCCTTCCTGCGTCCAATCTTTAAAAGATCCTTAAAATCTCCATTGGTGTTTTGGAGGGAGAGTATCTGATGAACTGCAGAGGAGAGAAGAAGCAAGTTATGAAACATTTGCTGACTATGCCACTGGCAACCATCACCAAATGACAAGAGGCAAAACTAATGTGACATCTGACAAAAAGGCTCCACCTCAACTTTGGCATGACAGGCTCAGTATTATGACTGGACAGATTATATCTCAGAAAGACTGAATGATGAGTGTAATGAAAGTTTGAGCACTTTCTGTCCGCATTCTCCTTCATTCTGTAAACTGATTTAGATTGAGCATTTGGCTTCTCAGATATCAAATAATAAAGGATCAGCACACTGAGGGAACACACCTTCAGGATTTTCATTGAACAGAAACAACTTGTTTCCATAGCAATGACACAGGCGCTGTAAATGAATCAGCAATTTTCCACCTCCTGTCCTCAGGGCTTATTGCCTTGAAGTGACAGATGACTGGCATTTGGGCATAATGGCTGATAGTCTGGCTGTTTTACAGCAACCCTTCTATTTATAGCTAAAAACATATGGCAGCAATTAACAGCATTAAGAGTCTACAGCCATGTTAGCAGCTCTGTGAGGCTGTGTTTAGGCACAGCAGTGCTTTGAGCTAAATGCTAACGTCAGCATGCTAACATGCTCACAATGACAATGCTAACACACTGATGTTCAGCATCAGCATGGTAACCATGGTCACCATCTTAGTTTAGTGTGTTAGCATGCTAACATTTTCTATGTCATTAGTTTTGCAGGTATTTGTTCATAAACCAAAGTATTGGACAAATTGAAATTTTTACCTGATGGTGGCGCAAGATGGGAAGTCATTGGATAACCTGTGTCATCCTAAAGAGGACATTTAGTCTGTACCAAATTTCACGGTATTCATCCAATAGTTATTAAGATTAACTTAAAATCGTGTCTTCATCATGGTGGTGCTAACCCTATAGAAGAATATTCAGGAAATGGCTAAAGTTAGTAGGATTCTTCCTCTGGGGACCATGAATGTCTGTACAAAATGTCAAGGCTATCCATCCAATAGTTGTTGAGATATTTTAGTCTGGACCAAAGTGGTGGACTGACCTACAGACTAACATTGCCATCCATAAAGCCATGCAGCTAGCATGGCTAAAAAAATATATATCACATAACATTTTTAAAGGAACCAGTATTTTTATCATGCTATACATCCATACACAATTACATTTACACCACAACATATGGCACCCAAATCCAAATCTCAGTATTTTTTAATCCGCCCAGTTTAGAAACACTGGGGTGAGTATAGAGGCCCACAGAAAAGACTAACTCTAAGAGAGTTAGAGAGTCACAAACTAAATCTTTAATGCAGCCTCTTAAATGATATAGCAAACACCCACTCATAACAGCGGCAGCAAAAACAGACTTTCTGCCCAGTGTCCTCTTACAAAGTCTTCAAGCACTCAATAAGTGGTTAGTGCTCAGTTATTCCATAATGGGCACAGCAGACCCGCAGTGAAGTCATTGCCCTTGTATCTAATGATAGGCTTGGCTGTTTTGCAAGGTAAAATAGACCTCTGGCTGTGCAGAGTAACTGACTTATGAATGCCTGAGAATGGATCCTCTTCTTATTCTCTAAAGGACTCAGTGTGTCTCTGGAGACCACATTGTTACAGGAGACCAATAAAAGAGGAGGAAAATCCATGCCACATGCATTTTTGCATGCAAGAGTTTGTAAAGACCCTGTATGTACAGCAAGGAAGTGATTTAAAAGGAACTGCGGAGCCAAGAGGTTTCGAAAGATGGGGAAAAGTGTGTGTACGCAAATATTGTTTAACGAGCTGTGATCACAATTATAAAGAAATAAAGGGTTTAAAATAACAGTTAAAACCCCAAACCAGCCTCTTGTTGGCTGCTTGATCATTTAAGAGGCACTTTTGGTGAACCCGAGCCGCTTTTGAATAGACAAGCAGGAAATCTGTAGCTTAAGGAAACCAAAATTTACATCCTGAATATCGAACGCAGCCCGGGGCAAATACAAACACATTTATCCCCATTATCCAAATGTCCCTACTGGCACCTAAATCACCAAGCATCACCCATACATTCCTCTGGTTTCAAGGCAGCAGAATTTGAATGCTCAGCAACATCCAGTTGCAGTGTTGCCACACCAATAAAATGTATTTTGTGGTATTGGACTATGAGATGCCAAAACCTGGTCTGGCTTATGAAGTCTGGCTCTCTTATCTGGAACATGCAGGCATGTCTACATAACAAACATGACTGCAGAGTAAATGCTTTAGTGTGTATCTCTCCTCATCTATAACATAACACACAGGTGAGTCATTTCCATTCAAAGGTGTTAAATTTCAAACTGGAGGGTTGATTGTGTGCTGATATACTGTGCAGTACGTGAGAATATGAGCATTATCTATAGAAATCATCAGCAGGATCACAAGTTGACTCAAAGAGATGAGTAACCTAACACAAAAGCTATTCATAAAGGTAAACACAATTACTGTGGCATATTGGATTCCTTCGTTATGGCAACAGAAACTTAATAAAACTGCCTGTGGTTCAGAATATGCAGCATTAACAGCCTAAACCAATCACAAAGAGGAAAACCTATACAGGATATCAGTATCAACAGGTGTTCTTTCCTGGGGTTTTTTATGTTCAGAAGGAGGGATGAATTTAAATAAAAAGCACATTGGAGGAGGCTACGGTACTTTCTAAACACTCTGTAACAGCATCTATGTAAATGTCATTGTGACCATCAAACATGGCTCCTTCTGTCTTTAATCAAATCACAAAACCTAAAGTTAAGCAGGCCTTATTACTATAATACAACCTGCAATTGCATATGTCTGCATAGCTATGTGGGATGGGTTAGTCCTGCACAACACACGCGCACACACACACACACACACACACACACACACAAACTATCAAGTCAACATAAAGTGAGCTTTTCCTCTCCTTAATAACTTTATTATGGGTGAAAAACGTAAGCTCAAAATATTGTTACTGTATGCAATAACAGCAATACAGTTTAATGCCTTATATTTCCTTATTTAGATTTCTGATTTTAATTTTTTATCACTTGACCTTATTTTAGTCTTAGCCTAGCCCATAAAAGGACAATATAGAGTTGTGATCAAGTTTACTCAATTCATACTTTTTCTCGTTTTGTTCATGTAGCAGCCAGGTTAAGTTTTTCTCAGCATGAAGGCAACAACATGTAGCTCCCATTGGTTTCTTCAGGATATAGCCTAGCATAATTTCTGTACAAAAATGATACCACATTAAGGCTAAAGTTTAACTTAACGTCACACATGGATAAACAGAGTGATGTGCTGCGTCCGTTCATTTTAACCTCCTCTTGCTTTTCTGATACCGTGCTGCAATGTGAGACACTGCCGGCCGGCATCATCTGAAATACTGGAATTCCAACTGCATGCGGCTCGTTTACCTTGTAAGAATCCCCCTGCTGCAGTCCAGCATGCAGTCAGCCACCCTGAGTCCAGGCAGCCGCACCAGTGAAGACCATCACAAGCCCGCTCTCTCTGTGTGTCTGATTATTATCCCCCTATCAGCTCTACGGTCCACTTGTTTTTGAGCAGAGAGCTACCGGAGGAGGGGCGGGACGGTTGCGTCAGGTTCTGGTTGCTTGGAGACGTCCCAGGAATCCCTATCAGACTTCCCGCCGCATGAATATTAATGCAAGTGCGCCACAGCTTCACTCTTACTATCATTTATTTTCATTCAACAAAATACAACAAATACACTTTTTAAAAAAAAAAAAATACATAGAACAATAAGTACAAAATATGAAAAATTCGACACATAAATAGACTGATTAACTATAAAGTTTTCATTGGTTACACATTTCATCCAGTATGAAAGTTATACAAAGAGCTCTTCAAAAATGGACATATCTGAAAAAAATATACAAGTATCAATTATACAGTTTATTGAGGCAGAGTGGTAATAGCCTTGTGCCACATTAGGAGTTGCTGTAAGATGCTATAGTAGTGATTTAATAAATATAGATAAAATAGAGTATTTTGTCTATTCACTTCAGTTTATCTTGTAGCATCTCCTACAGCCACTGAAGGTTAGTTTTAGTGCTGATTGTCTGCTGCCATCACATGAGACATAATCACTGCAGGGGACAAGGGCCCTGGGACATGCCAGGGAATATTGATATTTACTGTTTCAGAGCCACAAGTGTTTACTAGTAGTAACGCTCCTGTATCAGCCCTCACACACCCAATATCTTCAAGTCAGGTAAGACAAATGGTAACAATTTTTGTTTGTTGAAATACAACATACATTCAGTGAGCTGATATTAAATATTTAGCATCATTTGATTAGGGATAGGTCATTAACATGTTTCTATAAGGTCAATGACATTTTCCTTGTAATGGGACATTTAGTACCAATATAATAATTACCTGCAGAAAATTGCCATTTTATGAAGTTTTATAATAAAAGTTTTAAAAATGGCCCATTTAATATAATTGTCAAACATTCAGCAGTCTAAACATACTGTGATTGTCATATTGCTTAGTGGTACATTCTTATGGTATCAACTCTAAAATAACTCAAACATTACTGTGCCCAAACCTTGTGGAATAAAATGTGTCCAAATAAATATACACAAAGAAATGTAGGATCCCAAACAAACCAATAACAGCAACCACAAACTGTTATTACTAAAAAAATATGGCAAAGCACTAAAATGTGAAACACACAGAGGTGTGATTTGTAGCCAAAATCTGTTTCGTCGTGTCTGTATTTCTTGTGTTTTGGTTTGCGTTTGTTATTATATAATATTCTAGGGGCAGGGATTGTGTGTGTTGTGTCCTGCCATCCTTTTGGTCAGATAAACTACCAGTCATATTCTACCAAAGAAACTGGAATGCAACCTGATGAACCCCAATTTAACAAGTGCAACCAGTAAAAGCCAGAGTCTACACTAATACGATAAGTTCAACTAGCATTAAACCAGGTCAATATATAACCAGGTCCTAAATTACCAGTTTCAGCAACACTGTGACAACTATCTTTGTGTCTACACACATGCACCTGAATGTTCGAAGATCACACTAAATTACACATTTTCTACATGATGAAACATTAAAGACAGCAACACGTTAAGTGTTATATGATTCATCATTTATATAGTCATATAGTATTTTAGATTCTTTGCAGAAACGTTCACTTCTATGTTTGTGTCTGTTGATAATCTGGACATTTTTATTGAGAAATCAATAGTGTTCAGACTTGAATTTATAAACCATGTTCATAACTCAATCTCTTATAGAATGGAAATCACCTCACCATGTCTCATTTTGTGACTGGCAGGCGTGGCGGCCTGCTATGAGACTGACTACCTCAAATCTAAATTCATTTCATAAAGCAAGTTCCTCTATGTCATCATCAAAAGAGGCGATGGCACGGATGGCAGGTCTGCTCTCTGTGACGTGTAGGGTGTTCAGGGAGGATGATGGAGGGGTGGAAGACCCTGAGCTGAAGCTGAGCAGTCCTTCCCTTCTTGAACGCACTCCATTGGTAGTTGGAGGACTGTTGAGGACCTCCATTTTATTGGAGGTGCTCACACTGTCACCAGCAGGAGTTCCCAGGGCACCAAATAGCTGCTGCATGAGGCTAGACTTCCTGTCATTCCCCACTCCTCTTTCTGTCTCCTTTTCTTTCTCTGCCTCCACCCCTTGAAGACTAAAAACACCTATTGCTTCTAATGCAGAGTCCCTGTCCTCTATGGGCAGAGGTGGAGGGAAGCCTGAAGAACCTCGGAAAGCTGAATTTCCGAAAGAAGGTGCGTAGCTTCCAAATGCCAAGTCGTCACTGGAGATTTGGGTGCGTAATGCTCTCCTCCCCATTCCTGTTGTACCAGCTCCACCCTCTTTGCCTGATCTTCTCCTTCCACCTTCCCTGCTTCCAGCTCCAGCGCGCACACCGGCCGACTCCTCCGATTCTGTGAGGTTAAAAATGGAAGAGTTATGGTTCCTCTGCTCAGGAGGACGAGGAGAAGAATGGTCACTGGTACCCTTATTGGACTCAGAAGGACTAGACTTGGCAAACAGGGTGTCCTGGGCTCTGTGGTTGTGAAGGTCTATTTCACGCATCTTAGCCAGCAGCTGTTCTTTTTTGCGACGTGCTTCCTCTGCTGCTTGCCGATTGGCCAGAGCCTCCTGGTTCCACCTCTCCACCTCTTCCTGGACATGGCCACGCTTCCTGTTGTTCTCTTCCTCCTGGTTTAATAGGGAAATTGTCCTCTTTCTGTCTTCTTCCTTTTTATCTTTCTCCCAGCCTGTGGACATAACACGCAGTCATTACTGTTGCTTTCTTGTGCCTTTTATGAATTTTCTCAATAGGGATGCATGTGTATACTATTTGCCTTATCTTACCATCACTTAGTCTCTTTGCCTTCTCCGTTAGCACATTTAGCTCCTGGTTGAGTGGCTGTTTCTCCGCTTTCTCCTGCTCTCTCTCCTTCACCAACTCCTTCTCCTTGTCCCTTTCATTTTCCCCATCTCTCATCTTCTGCTGTTCCCATTTTTGATGTCCGTCTTCTGTCTCTGCCTGTCTGTCCACCCTGTCAAGCTCCTGCTGACGTCAATTGATTGAGAGAAAGAGGCACAAGAGGTGAGTGACAGAAGATGATGTGTGGACGTTGGGGAAAAGTGAAGTGGTCACTTTACCTTGAGTGATAGGTATTCGTCAGGTGCCTGTTCACTGTACTCATTGGCATCAGTCATGGCAGGGGGAGGTGTGGGGAAATCCACACTAGGCAGCCAGTCTTTAGTCTGCACTGCCTTGGTGCTGTTCCTGCTGGGGACTATGTGTGAAACAAAAGCAGATTATATATGAGAATTATTTTTGTTAATCCTATTCCAAACCATCCCTTGATATACAGTATTATTTCATGACCAATATTTATTAGCATCCATGTTCAACAACTTTTCAAAACCATTTCCATATGCATAAAGATGCTAAACTTTGACAAGCTCAGTGAACACACAATTTTAATGACTCTTCCTGGTTTTGCATGACCATAGGAACAATAGGGACATCATTAGAGCTTAAGGTTTTGTGATAGACAGATACAGTTTAATTAACTGCACAAATGAGCTTCTGCCTCTCTAAAAAGAACAAACACACAAGTACATGGAAGTATACAGTTTACAAATCATGAACAGCAACCAATGGTTGGGCCTTACCTTTCCGCTTCGTGCCATTGTCAATATCTTTTCTAAGTGAGGGTTTCATCATGCGGTTGGCATAGATGTTCTTTGCATCTAGTTCCCTCTCCTTCTCCTGATTAGAAAAGAAATCAGCAAAGTGAAAAATTCATACACTGACAATCTGCTTTTTATGCCAAATCATAAAGAAAGACACAATTTGTTTCAGTTGGTATCTTTCATGAAGTATGTTTTTGTGCATGTGGACCTTAAGTTTATTGGTCAGTCGCTCAAGCTCCTTCTGCAGAGTCTTTATCTCCTCCTGGGCACTGATTGTCTTCTTCTTCTCTGCAGCCAGCTGCCTCTGGTAACTGCTGTTGCTCAGCTCCATGCTACGCTCCAGCTCCTTCAAACACACATGCAGATAAACAAAGCTGCCGCATGACAGAAAGGAACTCAAGTCTGATGAGGACATTTGTTTTATGGATGTCAGAGGTCAATATATAAAATTTGGCGCAAATGAGCGTGTATTACTTATTACCTGCAAGTATAACAGGATACAATTCAGAGGGTCTAAAATGTACAGATAAGAGTACATACAAAAGCAGACAGACTAACAAGTAATAGCGCTAGATTTTAGAGAAATATTTGCAAAGCTCCGCTTTATCAATTAATAGGTAAATAAATGAAATCTAAAATAAACGTACCTTAATCTTTCGCTCTGCCTCTTGGGCCCGTGCCTTCTCTTCCTCTAGCCTCCGGCTTAGCTCATCTCTGGCTCCTAGCTCTCGCTGGTCGACCAGCTTCTTCAGCCGCGCGATGGTCGCCTGACTCCTTTGCAGCTGCTCCTCGCTGTCCTTCAACCGCCGCTCAGCTGCCCGTTCCCGCTCTTGAGTACGCCTGAGCCGTTCACGCAGCACGTGGGTCTCATTGGAGTGGCGTGACAGTAGCTGGGAAATCTCGCTTTCGGTGTCATCGTAGCGCTGCAGGGCTTTCTCTTGACGCACCTGAAGCTGCAGCATGGAAGAAGAAATTCAATTTTAGGATGCCAGTGTTCAAGATGAAAATCTGATATTGTTTAGTCAAGAGTTTCTACTGGCCTCATATATTTAACCCAAACTTAACTAGGGAGGGTTACCTGTCTGAGAATTCGATTCTCCTTCTGCAGCTCGTCAGTGCGCTGTTGCAGCTCAGCAAGTGCATTACGCAATTCATTGATCTTTAAAAGACGGGCTGAAAGCATCTTCTTGGTCACCAGGTCCAGGTCTTTAGGGGGTGTGGACTCCTTGCTTTGTGAACGCACTCCCCTGCGATGCTGCTGGGTCAGGGGTTGGCCACCTGGACGCTGTGGGCGAGTCACACCCCGGCGCCCCACACCACCTGCAAGGTAGAGAAACACACGATGTAGAAATAATTGAAAGATAATGACAATAAACACTTTGACAGGCCATTACTGAAACACATGGACAAGTGCACTAGTAGTGGTGAATATAAACTAAGGTTGAGGCTGAAACCTGATCAAAAAAAAACTTTACTCATAACAACATAATTAGCGTGTTGTTAAGAACTTTTATAATATTCAAATGGAACAGCAGGAAACATTTGCTGTGTATAACATTTCATTTGTGAGTCAAAGTTCAGGGTAAAAAACTGCTCATAAAAATCTTAATCCATGTCTCAAAAGAGGATTTTTGTCCTTCTGCAGAAATCAGCATGTTAAAATCTGCCTCACACTGCCATCACCTGGATGGCACAGGAAATGTAATCAGTAAGAGATAAGTCTCATTCATTCAACCATCCATACATACTTGATGATTTACTAGCTTTACATGCCTGTCTTGAAGAGGGGGCTGCTTGAAATCCTCTTTACCCGCACTCCTCTTTGAGGGGTAGGGGATTGAGTCCGGGACTTGGAGTATGGTGAGAGCGAGTCCTCTGAAGGAGACTCATTCTCATACTCCTCTGAGTAAAACGACTCACTACTTCTCCATCCCTCCCCATCTGATATCTGGTCCCGAGCTGGATCTGAATGCCAGGTTCGGGTTTTCGATCTACTCTCAGCACAGCCTTCTTTTTCATCCTTATCCTGGATCTTGTCCCGGAAGGTCTTGTTGTGTTTTTGGAAGGATGATTCTCTGGAATCTTTCTTTGTACTCGAGGATCTTTGATCAACATCCCGGTTGTCTTCATACGAGTCAGTTATGGCTTCAGATTCCATGTTGTCACTTTGAGAAGAAATGCTGGGTTGAACTTAAACACAAAAAGTGGGAAAGAAACATATCAGACTTTGAATTAGATTAGGATTTGTTACAATTAAACAATAACAAAGGCTTACTTACTTACAGGAGGCAACTTACCTGATTTAACAGGCCTACATTAAAAGTCCCCTGATACACTGACCTCAACATTTGTACTGTGCAACCCAGATGTAAATTCTCAAAATTCATCCAAAACAGTAACAAGAAGCTAGGCCAACTGGTTTCTCTCAGGTTTTCCGTATTGTGTGTCTTGGTCACTAAGCGACAACACACATGAGGTGGAATTTTCCATGAGGCTGAATGATGTATGATATCATTCCACACCACTGCTGCTGCATATAAGACACTACCCCCGTCTGCCCTGGTGACTTATTAAACAGCCAGATTATTACTTCTGACTACAATAAGATGCACATGTACACACATGTTCAAAGAATACAGAAAAAGAGGAGAAAGAATAAGTAAAAATAAAGCGTTCAGGTGTTCTCACCTGATATTTTTTATTCTGTTGATTGTAGATATAGTTTAGCATACACTATACATAAATATATATATTTACTATAAATATATATTGTACCACATATACAGTATATCTTGTGTATTCCTGCACAATTTGACTGTATAAAATGTAGAATTATTCGGACATTAAAAATGTTCTATCTGGACAGGAGCCTGTGTGTTTGAAGCATAAACAAAATGAAAAAGTCCAGCACCTCCACATTTTTTTTGTTGTTGTTGTTCATCAGCCCTGATAATAATAGAATCACTTGATGGGCAAGTATCTATGGCAACACCAGTACACACAACAGCATCACCATATGTAGAAAAGAGCACAACTGTAGGCCAAGCAGGGCAGAAAGGTCCCACACCTACAAACCTGTTTTTGGAAACAGTGTTTCAGTAGCTTTGTTTTATGATACCTGATTCATTACATGCAGACTACAGACTTTAACAGTAAAAATGGCTCCCACGAAATGTATTTTCCCCTCTCTAATTAATCATTAACAAGAAATATACATTAATAAGCATACAGCAATGATGACAATAGTGACAGTTCATTCAAACTGATTATCTTCACAATTTCAGTGGCATTAATGTCAAATGTGTTTGATGACAAAAAAATGATGATTTAATTGTATGAATTACCATTATGTGCTACTTACAGGCATTAAATACATGCCTGGGTGTACAGTAGTATCTTAACACTCACCACATAGGTTACATTATGTTGTCATCATCATTCACATCTTCTGCTTCATGCTCATAGCTGACGGTCACCATAGGCTCCTGATAACGCTATTAGCTGAGAAAAGTCATGTAGACGGGTCACAAGCTCTCTAGCGAAAGAAAATATACAAATAGATTCGTGTTATCAAGGGCTTACTATAGCGATAGTACCAGCTTCCCCGGCCGGCTCTCTGTGACACCGACAGATAGGATTAAAGTAGGCCGTCTGTTGTTGACAGGTGCATTGTTGTGAGACTGCCTACCAAGTAAAAACAACCAAATGTAGCTAGTAACGTTACCTGAAGCTAACCACACACCTCAGTGTGTATTTACTCATATAAATAGACGTGAATAAGAGAGAAAAGTAGGTGACGTTCAAAGCGTACCGACTATAGCCTTAGCCTATAAGGGTTGTAAAAAGCTAACAGTGATGGAGGACTGACTTATTGATGATAGCTTATTATGCTAGCATAGAAACAAAAAACGTGTTTTAACGTTACCGCTCGGTGTCTGCTGGCAACAACCTGTCCGTTTTCCGCGTTTACTTTTTCAAATCTTGCTGGCTTTGTCTGGTTTACGTTTAACTTTGTAGCAATTAACTTCGCTAACAGCTTGTTATTTAGACTCGAACAGCTAATGTTAGCTACATATCTTAAACCACTAGCAAGCTAGCATGAACTTTAGCTAATTTAGATACCGTTAGATGTAAGCAGGCATAGTTGTCGGCCTTTTTTGGAAACAAGACTATCGTTTTAAAATGCGTAGTCCACAGTGAAACAGCGAGACGGAGTAATCTTGCCAGTCAGGGGCGTTCAGGTAACATCTATCTACTATTGTTTTTAGTCCACTCCTTGAGGTTTGCTCCGGTCCTACCGCTGACGCACTACCATGGCAACCGCAGCAGTCCCTGCAGTACCACTTAAACGCCAGAGTGACGCTGTAGTACGTGTTGTGATAAATAGCTTTAGGTTTATAGTTGCATTAGAGAATGTGTGGAAAACCGTGGTATCAACTGACCACATATTTGCTTAGTGTTTATGTTATATTGCACTGCTATCTGGCTTATATGTGGGATATCATAGCCACTCATGCAGTCACTACTCATGCTGTGCAATGCATATTTCAATTGTGCTAAAGTTTTTAGGATGTGTAGCCTACATATGCAATGTCACTTCAGCAGCAGAATATGAATTATGCTAGATACACAGATCATTCTTCATCAAGAATTTGCTTTGTGTTTTGAGATTTATGTCATGAAACATATGCGTTATCTGGCCATCATAGTCCCAAAACTTGCAATATTCACAGCTGCTGATATGGTTTCTTCCTTATGCTGTGCAATGCACACTGAAATTATGCCGATGTTTTTAAGACAACTGATCTGTGCATTTACCAGGCATGTCAATTCTTTTATTGGCAGGACTACTGTAAGACAAAGGCACATGTGAGTGCATACCTCCACCAAGGCTGCATATCCTCTTATTTTGTATAATAATAGAAAATGTTTTCTGCATTTTCATCTCCATCTGGATGTGCAACTGCATCAAAATACGGTGTTAAACGGTCAGTGGATACATAACTAGATTTGTATCAATGTAAGTGCAGCTAAACCTGGATCCACACCACAAACGGATTGAGACATGCCTAAATTCACCTAATTTGAATGAAATCTGAAATATGCTGGTAAGTGACAAACTTATTGGACAGAAAACAACTTTGCTGTCCAGAATGCTGCTAGAATCCTGAGAACTACATTTCCCTGTTATCAACCCCCAATGCAAGTAGCCTACTTGAAACTGGCTGGGGAGGTTATCTGCGTCAAGATACCGGACATAACCAGAGTCAAGCAGGAGTAAAAATTATTTTTCTTTCAAAATAAACAGGTACGGGTTGACACTAAAAGTATGTCTTTTGGAACTACGTAAATGCAAATGATAGGCCATTAGTAGAACTATCTCTTAATTTGATTAAATAATGTATAATTGTACTATATAACCAAATAAATAACTATATTTATTTGGACCTCAGATTTGGTCAATACTCTCTTAATTTCACAATATTACGCTCTATAATTCTTGTTCTACAAAAAACAATTGCCCCCAGGAGCGATCAGGTTTTTGACAGTTTATTTATTTTGAAAATTACGACCGGAAGTCCAGTGTTTTATATGATGTCTGTTGTATCTGTGCAGTGTGAGTCGTTGAGCGCCACAGTCAGCAGAGACGCACGCTGTTTTATTACCATGGCTCAGTTTAAACATTGGAGACGCGTGTCTTCTCTCATCTAAAACACAGCCTGTAGTTTAAAGTTGTTTGGGAATAAACAAGACTCGCTGCCTCCAAACAGTTTGTTTGTCGACTGTCTGACATTCATTTGGGATTAAAATGGTCATCAAGGTTTACATCGCCTCCTCAAGTGGCTCTGTCGCGGTGAGTGTTTGCAAATGTGTTTACAGTCGCATATTAGGAATGCAGGCATATTACAAATGCATGTGGAAATCTTTAAGCTCGCAAAACCGCCGAATAGTGTTTATTGTCCTGTAACTGGACTGCTAGTGAGCCTGTTTGCGCTCATCGACTTCAGACTGTTAACAAGCAGTGAAAATAATCAGCATCACTCAGATATGGAGGCAGGTCACTCCCTAACTAAGATGCACATTTTTAATTGGCATTGTAGGTTTCTTTCTGGGCGATGCATGTGTCAGTGTTGAGTTTTTGTTGTGTTTTGTTATATTGCACACCACCTGCCCTGCAGCCCCGCCTGCGTCCTTCACAGAAGCTTAATGAATAACAATTTATTGTAAAACCTCTCCCTCCTATAGGTAGAGCAAAGTACGTTTTTGGTGCGCAAACAAGCCACTATGATCCTTTTGCACTCAGGGATGGTAGAGGTGCACCTCTGGAACGATGCCTCTGTGATTTTTTGGAGTAACCTTACTCTTATTTGTGTTGTGAGATGTTCCTTTCAACTTGTTCAACCTCTGAGTAATTCAAGGGAGGGGTTCCTACAGTATCATGCAGAAGGCTTACTCCAAATCCATAAGACTGATTTATCTCAGTATGCTTAATTAGAAGGCCATTTACTGTGGATCTTGTGTACTGCTGAAACAGAAAACAGAAAATTAGTTGACTATTATGATAATTTATGTTGTTGTTTTTTTTTTTGCAGTTTCATGTCGGTTGAACATACATTTCAAAAAGGCTCCTTTGGGCTCAGACAAATTGTGACAAAATGTGCCATTTTCTGACATTTTATAGACATAATATTTAATGGATTAATCAAAAGAAATAGTAGACAGATTAATCCACAATGAAAACAATCATTGGTTGCAGCCTTAGTCCTGTAGTGCCTCTTGGGGAACAACAGGTTTATGCCATTGAGAAGGCCCAGCTGATATTGAGTATGAGCAGAAAATCATCAAACAACACTCCTGCGTGAATGCTTCAAGTCTTAGGTAATGGGACAAATGAGTATATATTTATTTTATCACGCTCCGTCTCTAGAAGAGGGCAGCGCAATCTTCGAGCGTTTACAAAGGAGTTATTTTTAACTCTATGACACATATATTCAAAACACACAGACTTTCTCTCTCTTTCTCGCACACACACACACACACACACACACACACACACACACACACACACACACAAAGCAGAGTTCCACACGCTTGAATAGGTCCACCATTTGGGTCAGTTATGCGAGTGTGGAGCTCATGTGAATGTAATTCACTCTGAATGGTTTTGAATTGAGTTACAAGTGATTGAATAAAGAGGAAATGTGAGGCTGGATCCCTCTGCTGATTTAAAGGGAAATGGATGTGTGCAAGTAAAAAAAAAAAAAAAAAGAGAGCGACTATTCAACACAAGCAGGAATATGTGAGCAGAAAGTAATAATCAAAACACTACAGTGTCCCCATAAAAATGAGCAGTTCACAGCTTAACAACAGCAGATTAGTGGGGTGGAAATCATCACCACAGAATGAATGAAGTGCATATTATCTCCCACTCCTCAGTAGATATGTATCACATTTTACGTGTCCTTGCTGTTTTTCTCTAATTACCAATGCCCTGGTAATTATCACGAATGTAGTTGTTAATAATTAAAAATAGTCACCGCTATGAATCCTCACATTATCTGATCTATGAAGGATTTTATGTTTAGAAACCGTAGTAATCCCTCCTCTTGACAAGGAATGTGAAATGCAAGTTGGAAATAGTTTGTAGTGGTGTTGTTAGAAATAATACAGTCCTCTACCTTCAAACCATTCATCTACCCTACCCTAACAACATAACATGTTATAATTTACAGCCAATTGTAGCTCCAACAAATAATAAAGTTTGTATTTTTGTGATTTTATTTTTCTTTGTTGCTCAGGATAGGTGTAATTTATTTACTTTTTCTATCACAAGTCCTGTCTTTCCCTGTGTCTCTCTCGCTCTGTGACTAAAGAAGGATTAGTCCAGTTTATCCGTACATTTCAGAAAGTGTTCTCGAACAATGCATGCATACTCAGTGTGAGTGTTTGTATGTCTTTAATCCTATGTGTACACACACTCCCAAAAACAAAAATCTGAATCTGAACTCATCCATCCCCCTGACACACACTCTCACTCACCCTCACTGGGGACACCTCTTTCATTATTTAGACTCGTGCTGCCTGGCTTTCAGCTCAGAGGAAGGTCGTATCATTTATGCTATACTGGAGACCAGCAGTATAGACTCAGACCAGAAACTAGTGATTCTATTTGGAGTTTTAACCTTTTGACTTGAACAAAGAGTAATCTTTCTCTTTAAAGACATGCAGTATCCTTGCAGTTCATTTTCTTTTTTTGTGAGAGTCCAGATGCAGCTGTTTTATGGCCACACAGAGGCTCACTGTTAGAAAGACACAGCAGATGATTTGCCTAGTCTTGTTTGGGTGTGTGTCTATAACAGACTGTCCAGAATAATCCCTTACTGTCTTAAAGGTAAAACAATAGCTTCATTGTGTCTCTTAGCATCATTAAAGTAATAGACACACATGGCATCTATACACACACAAGCATAAAGGGCAGATGTCATTCAATTTTCATAATTTAATTAATTTTTTTGTTTGTTTTTATTTTGTCATCTTATCCATTGAAGGCAGAATTCCTAGAAAAATGTTTTCAGGGTACTGGATGATAAATGCTAGTATGTAGCCACAAAATAAAAGCCCCTGTTTGTATTTGTTCACATTGTCTTGCCCCCAAATTGTTTCGAATAATCAGCCCTTTTGTGATGTTAATGAATGCTCATGCATACATACTGTATTGACCGAGTTTGAGTCACAGTGAGAGACTGCATTAGATGATAAAAATGGCAAAACAGAATGAATTAATAAAAAAAGTGGATATTGTTACAAGTAGAAACCATGAATGAATGATTACAGGATGCTTGATGGTGATACTGAAAGTGAAATAATTTCATGCTCTAAACAAACTTTAAATAACTGGATTTTAGAAATGATACAAGCTAGATGTGAATGAATAAGAAAGTGAAAAATGACATAAAACAAAACTGAAATTTGGTAAAAATAAGTGACACCCCCCCCCCGTTGCATCCTTGCTAATTGTGCAAATTAGCTTTGATTATGATTAAAATTGTAATCATAATTGCTTTTATTCATTCTAAACTGTCACCGGGACAGAGAGAAGAAAGAGAATCACACTCTGTGTCTCGTGTGTTTACGACCTTTCCCTTCCGTGGGAGTTTTCGGTCTTCTAAAATTATCCTTGGAATTTTTTTTTCTTTCAGCATTCACAAATACTGTCATGCAGTTTCATTCACACACATACACACACACAGCGTCCCAGAGCACATAGGGCAATACCATAGGGAGCTGTTGCATCCATCCCATAGAACACAGCTGGGAAAGTTCATTGCATAGCCTTCAGGATGGGGTTCTCTCTTAAAGGGACACTTAGTTATGTGCTTGGGAAGTACACAGAAGGCACACAGAATGTAGGTCAGTCAGTTTCACTGTTTTGACTGTACTTACTGTCAGCTGCATTATGGTTGAATTATGTCTACACAAAAACAGAAAATTCATTAGTTTTCAGAATAGAATAATAACAGTAGTTAATGATAGGTTTATCAATAGATAATAGTTGTTCATTTCAGCTTATAGCCTCTCCTGAAACCCAGTAAACTGTCTTGATGTGATATAAGGTCATAGCAGAGTGTAATAGGAAAAGGATGTCAGCTTTCTGATTTTAAGCCTACGCTCTTCCACTAATCAATAATCCTTATTAATGTCCCCATTATCAATGGAGTCGCTATGCAGTGAATACATAGAGTGCGCTTCGTGTGTGTGTGTGTGTGTGTGTGTGTGTGTGTGAGAAACCCTTGCTCTGGTTCGATGCGTGTCAGCTTACCGTTTGTCATTACAGGAGTGTATTAAAGACCCGACTGCTTGGCCACCAGCAGTGTACAGAGGCAGGGGGAATGCCATACACACATACAGTACAGTGTCCAGCTACACTTTATGTATTCATGTCCAAACATGAAGACAATTTAAGATTATGCCTTTGTGGAATATGTACATTTATTCGCTTTAGCTCATTATTGATGAAGTCCATGTCATTTTTCTTTCTGTGAGTTTTTTTTTTAATGTACATCTGTATCTACTTGACTCTCCCAAACCAACCCTCCTCCACCCTCTTTCTTTCTTTCTTTTATTCATTTCTGACCTCTCAAGGTAAAGAAGCATCAGCAGGCAGTAGTGGGTTTCCTGGAGGCCAATCGAATAAGCTTCCAGGTAGTAGACATTACCATGCTGGAGGAGCAGAGGCTCTGGATGTACCGTAACATCCCCAGAGACAAGCAGCCAGAGAAAGGCAACCCACTGCCTCCACAGATCTTCAACGAGGATCGCTACTGTGGGGTATGATGGATATGTGTTTCTGATGTTTCGAATGAGCAACTGTCCATTAGGTAGCTCTGTATGCTTGGAGGCTGTGTTGTTGGGGCTAATTGTTTTCTTGGAGAACTCTGGATCTTGAAAGTTTTGGACCGCATTCTGTCTTACAGTATAGGTACCATGTGAAGTTTTTATCAATTGTCATTGTTGTGGTTGATTTTCTTCTTCTTGTTCAGCCTTCACTAACTTTAAATAAATAACCACTATCAGGTTCTTAGGAACCAAACACTGAGATACAGAAGAAAGAAACTCTCAACTTCTTAAGTACAAGTTCATTTATTCTTCGGATTGCAGAAAGTACAGCACAAAACTGGAATACAAAGGGTCTGGACTTTTAAACTTTTCATACTAAGCTCCTCCTGAGTGGATGTGATGTTTCTGGTTGGTCAATGATCAAAACACAGAGCTCACTGAAAGTGTCTGATTGGTTAGGAATTAAAGGCAGGAATGTATGCCGTTACACTTTTACCCACTAGGACATTTTATTAAACGAGGAACTTTTGCCAGCGATTCCTGGCAAAAGGACTTTTGCTGTCTCTCCCCTGTGATAAAAGTGCTAATCAGCAAACTTTCCAGGCCCTACCCAACAAAACGGCCTTGGTTCCCACTATGTTCGTGCATCGCATCCTGATCATAACTCAATGCTTTCTTTGATTAAAATGAACCACACAACTAGTCATGCAAATAATGTGGTTGCTTTGATTAAAATGAACACCTTTTAGTTCATGATACTGATTATGTAAGTAACACAGTTTCCTTCAACATCATCAATACACATTGCATGTATTCTTATGGTCCATGATCCATAATATAGCTCTGCTAGCTACTATTACCCACAAGCTAACTAAATAAGTGTTTCATATGATGGGCAGAGTTAGCTTATCGTTGTTAATCACATTTGATTGGATACATTTATGCCGCCGAGTTCAAATGAGTCATCCTAAATATTGTAACATTTTACAGGACAAGTAAAGAGAGAGATTTTGATACAAAAATGCTCTAAAAATTGATTTAACGTATCTTTAGCATATAACGAGATAATTGAACAATTTACACAGGATTGGAATTTATTTTAAAGGTGGAGACCACGAGATTGCGTTTTTATGTACACAGATGATTCTTAATGCTCAAGCTGGATATGCCAATAGTTCACTGTAAGTCAGTACAAGGCTGAGCTAACTATGCTGGTGAATGAGTTCGAACAGTTCGAGCTTGCCAGTTTATGTCCTCCACTTTGCACGCTGCTCTGTAATCCTGTCGTAATCCAGTTTCATGGATGGGGCAGATTATCTGCTCTGCCTGCCGTCACTCTCACTGGCCAAAGTAATCCAACATTATTCTGCAATGTCACGGTCATTGAATTATATTAAAAGCAGAAGTGGGGGGACTGTTTGGCAGGGATGTTTACAACCATCTTTCAAGCTTGTAGAGATTATGTAACACTCAACATCCTCATTTTTTTTGTTTTTCCCCTCAGGACTATGAAGACTTTTTCCAGTCGAAGGAGGACAACACTGTGTTTGCATTCCTTGGGCTCAGTTCCCAACCCTCTGTGAAAGTAAGGGAGAGTATTTAGACATTTGTGTGCCACATAAACACTAAGCGGTGCATTTACAATTGAAGACACAGAAACACACTGCTGTCTCTGTGATATTTAAATCATACAGCCAACAAGGTTTGCTGTCAGTCCCAACTTCCTCAAATGCTAAGCACTGCACTATCTCTCCACAGTGCTAGATCAGCAGCTTTAGTTTCTGTAAGCTGCCTGTGAAACAAACTTATTGGCATTTCATGCACAACGTCTTAATTCAGAGGCCTTGTCTGCTTCCCTCAATCTGTTTTACAAATATCAAGATTTACCTGCTGCGTCTCCCAAAGATCCTCTTAGCATTTAGATAATCATAGTTCACCAATGGACAGACTTAATCTTCGAGCTTAGATGAGCAGGAAAACGATTACAGTACACAGTAGAGTATCTCTCATCTTCATATTTGAACTAGACTACGTCGGTGCTTATGAAAGAATACAAAATTACAGGGAACATTCGATGATCCAGTTGTCAAACATCAAAGGAGCTTATTTCCATTCATCACTAAAGAGCATTTATTTAATTTTCCCCCAGTCACATCCCCCCTCTGTCTGTCTTCTAGAGGTTGATTGGATAACTAAGTTAAAAGAGATCTGATTCCGTATAAACCAGCAGGATATAGCAGATGTATTGAGTTTGGAAATGCTCATGCTTCATGTTTATTAGAGATGTCTGGATGTATAGCATATAATGTATGGTCTAGTAAATTGCAGAATGTAGATGATAATTTTTATACATTTTTTTCCCCCCAATCTCTAGGATTCTGAGTCATAGCCTAGACCAAACTGCTGGTGTGTGACGTCCAGGGAACCTTAAAATATGAGGACAAAAACTGCATCGCTTCCTGTGGTCCCTCTGCTACGAAGCCAGCATGTCGGCAAACATCAGACCCTGTGGATTTCACCCTGTACCTCTCCTGGCTTTAAAAACATTCCACTATCACACCATCACTTTCGTCTCCAAGAAGTGTCTGATTCTCAAGAGGCCACCTAGACTCAGACACAGAAGAAGGGGATTAACTTTATGATGGATGCATTTGTGTTTCCTTTTCATGTTTAACACACTGTAACAAACACTGTACACAGTAGCATAAATTCTGTGCAAACTAGAAGACTATGTAGCAGCTTTTGCATCCGCAGACCAGTTGCTTTAGGCCCATCAACAATGCTGATCAGGTGCTGCAGCGCAGCACAAGTCACCTGAATGCACACCTGTATTGTGTGTATGTGTGTATCTTTCTTAATCAGCAGCAGTTAATGAAGGCCGTGTTAAGTGAGGGGACCTGAGAGGCAGCGCTTAATGCAACCTGAAACAACCGAGGCCTAGCCATCATGCCTGCCTGTGTGTGTGTGTGTGTGCGCGCGCGTTTGTGTGGGAGTGAGGATGCTTTACCAGAGGTGACCGTCACACATGCAGTTTACCACAAAGCAGATGAGACCAAATGATAAGAATCCTAAAAAAAAATACCTAATATCATTGCCAGCCTTCATGTTAAGTTTGTATTCACTGCCATTACATAAAACAAACCTTGTATCATTCCACTGCCAAACGAGTTTGAATAAAGGACAAGGTTAGTGTTTTTATTGCCTACAAATCCAATAAAAAGACCAAAACCAACAATGTGTTAGTCTGTGTCTCAGTACGTTCTGACTTCCCAACCATGTCTGTAGTACTCAGCCCTCATCACCTTCAGTCATATTGAAGACATAAATCTTCATGTGAAAACAGGTTCCAAATATATAGTTTAATTTTTCAGTAATTTCCTTAAACAGCTGGGCACTGTAGTTTTTAGCAAACGTTACTCAAACAGGAGTAGCACATTTGTTGGGGACTATTTTAAGCTGTGGATTAATACACATTTGGTGCTCTAATGAGTATTTACGGCATCCAGATGGTGTATGTGGGATTGACTCAAAATAAACTACTCCCAGGTTCATTGTAATGTAGGAACATGTCACCCAGTGCAACGGTGGGGCGCATTCATGTGTTTAAAACAGTGAAACCTATGGCGGAGGAATAAGATATATTCATTGTAGGTTTTGGTCTTTTCATGGGATTTGTTGACAACGTGAAAAATCTAGTTAATCAGCAGCTTTATCCTCGAATCACAACCGCCATAGACAAAGCATGGTTACAATCATGGTCACATGAGCTATAGGAGTACATGCCACAGATTATCATTCGAGGTCTTATTTGACAGAGGACAGGAGATAAGAAATGATAGTTTATTGCTCAGAGATAATCGAGTGGCAAAGCTCTGCAAAGACAGACCGCAACTCAGCTTCCCCTGCTCTGCCTCCCCTCCTTTCTATATATTTTCAAATGTCTGAGTAAACAGAGGTCTCTCGTTCTTATTATCATGGGTGGGTGGTTCCTTTATGCTTACACACACAAACAGATACGCCCTCACCAGCTATTTCTCCCTAAATGTCGTGCCATCGTCTGAAAGGATATGTTATTTTCCCTTTTATCAAATCATGTAGGGGACATCGTACTCGATGTATTTCTGTCACTGTCAACATCAATGACATTCCTATTTTGCGGAGTTGTATCTTCATTTATTGTCAAATCATGTGATGACTTTGTTGTGATTTTTTGTGAATGGATACGAACATGTCTGTTGGACCGCAAACTGACTAAATACTTTGTTACACCTCTCTGCCTGTTGTGGTTAATTGTGTAATTTTTCTGTTTGTAACAGGCTCGTGACAATTATACTCTGTGACACTTTACTGTATGTGTATGTCACACAACAAAACAGATTACAATATTTTAAATTAATTGGCCTCCGTATTTTTCATGTGCATTATTATTGTTCAAGTAACACTACTACAAAGAACGTTAGGGTTGGATTTCTGTTAGAAAGGCTTTCTGGCCGAAACCTTTCAAGGCAAACGTCTCCCATGTGCCCTCTGAGCTCATGAGGAAGCAGTGCAGTGATCAGCAGTACACAATACTGTTTGTTGTTTGCTCATGGAGTGTAGCAATGCTGTAAAACTGTTTCAATGTCCTGTGGATAATCCATTTGGCTCAGCACAGAAAGGGAAGTGAAAATATGACCTGCATTTTCAGCTCAGTCATTTGACAGTAGTGATGCACAAAGATCATTAAAAACTCATTGCTAATTGATTGAATGTGACAAATCACATAATGTACAATCAAATTGCTATAATCTTCCTCTTTTGCAAAGAAGGTCGTTATCATTTATTCACATGGTTGGTCACGTCTGTATGAGATGCCACGTAAACCCACCTGTGTCAGGTAACGTAGTATAAAGAGCAAAAAGTCTGCAGTAGGAGGCAGCTGGGGTGGATGAGTCAAACACAGGACTTTCACCCAGGAGGCAAGTGTTTGTGTCCCTTGTTTAAACTTGCCTCTTTGTTTGCGACATGATCATCGTGTTTGTCAGGCCACTCATAGTGCCCTCTTGTTCTGGATTAGTTGTAATTTCCATCAGCAGATGATGCATATCTCTGTGTCTGTAATGATTTACCCACACATCAATATGTGCTTAACCTGCTGTCCAAACCTCAGTATCCTCAGTTCTGTCATTAGGGAATACTGAAAGAAGACTGAGGTTACTGGATCTATTACTCGTTTCACTACTTTTAGAGCTTCTGGCTGTGCCCCTTTATAGTCAAACAATGCCTACTCACAACCTCATTACAGGTTGAGCTGGTAGCAGTGATGTTCCCTTCTAAGATTGTTTCATTTATTCGTTCTTAGAGGCCTGAAGAGGTAAAACTTTTTGGTATTTTACAAGAAAAGGCAGATATTGGAGAGAAGTAAAAAACAATTACGTGCCACAAAAATGTTTTTTAATCCTCTTGCATCCCCTCAGATGTATCTTGCTACCCCTTGGTTTTTCCCCAGGTTGCGAAAAACTGGTCTATAGGAGACAGGTGGTTTGGGAGCAGTTCTAAACGTAGACACCTTATTCCTATCAGTTTCATGTCAATGAATTTTTAAGCCCTGCAGTTACTGTGTGGTTCCAAAATATACAGGAAAAATACAGCAAAAACATAAAGAATGACATAAGCAAGAAGAATAAATCAAGTTCCAAGTAGGGCCGTGACTGTAACTTTAAGTCAAATTCTTCAAAAAGAAAAAATGCGTCCTCATGATGTTATTATTTAGAGCAGACATATCCTCCCTGGTGTGGTGTGGTGATAATGACATCTACAAAATACTTGCACATAGATATTTATCAGTATATAAACAGGACAGAGTAAATATATTATGTTGAAGCTGCATTGGCCAAGCCCGGCATTATAAATCCTAAAGTATGGACACAGAGAAGACTAGTACCGATGTCATCTTCCGGCCTTTTTCATTTTGACATGTCACGGTAGGAAAAGCACAGGTGTAAATAATAAAATAAATTATGGCTGAATTCCATTTAGCTCCTTCAGTTTCAGGGTCCTAGTATTGTTCATGCTGGCTCACTGTCATGGCTTACTGGGACACTTGAATAGAACAGAGCCATGTAAAAGTTAGTAGTAACCTGTGCTTGTCCTACTATGACAAGTCAAAATGTCTGCTGTGTAAAAGGCCTATTCAGCTTATGATAACTCAACACTTTTTTTCTTGTCTCCTTCAGAACTTGACCAATATTCAAAAAATGCTAGGACTTAATTGTGCATAGCCCATACAGTATCAGATGCATACTAGTTAAATATGTACAGGCAAGAGTGAATCAGTGAGCATGTAGGAAAAATAAGGATGAAACGATTTTTGTTAGATTTTTCATGAAATACTGTGAAAAAAATACAGCATCAAGGGAAAGGTTAAGATGTGGTCAGTTTGTGAAATGGCGACACGTGCAGCTGTAACTGAAGGAAATTAAGAAAATCCGTTATGTGTGCAAACAGATGGCCAGCTCAAAATGCTGAATAGACAAATCAGTTCCGAGTACAGCCTCAATGTAATGTGCAATATGTTGTTATAGACAAAAAGCAAAAGAACAGCATGCCAGGGAAATGAACTGAGGCCACATTTCAGAAACAAATGAACAAAAAACATTTTAGAAAACCCCCCAATAAAAAACTACATTCAATGAAACAAATTAACAAAACAGATGTGAATAACCATGTCAGTTTATTGTATTAGTTTATTTAACAGGGACAGTGCTTATTGTCCTGTTGTTGACACCCACCAAATTGAGAGAATGTGCTGCGCAGGGTATGGTAGGTATAACACCCCGGCATATTACTAGCATTGTCGTAGGCCTGGCCTCGACAGTTTGCGAGATCTAAGCTTAAACTGCCAAGCATAGCCATTACAGTGTCAGCCAGACTTTCCCCTGTGTGACTCTCAATTGGTTCAAAGCCAACAAATTGTTCAGTTATTTTCCCCTCTTTAACAACTAAGCTGGTCAGTATGTGACCGATCAGGAGTAGAGTCCACAATCACTGAAAAATACTTCGCCTGCTGTATCTCTGCAGCTATGGTAGCTTTCACTTTGTCACCCATTTGCTGAATCAAGTCCTCGCATATAGTGAATGAAAGATACGATGTGCTGCCCCTACCCTTCTGTCCATACTTAAGTATGTGCTCGGCAAGGAAAGGATCAAACAAAGAAATGCCTTCCAGAATGCCAAGAAAGTTACCGTTGTGTGGCGATCCAAGCAATTCGTCATCGCCACAGAAAGGCACCCCTCTTTCGCTTAAAAAAAGACATTAACAAATTGTTATTCTTTGTTGAAAAAAGCATGCAGACAATGCAAAAAATATTCCCAGTGGAGGGTGAATATGAAATCCAGTCTTTTTCGCCATTTGGGAGAAGTACAGTGCGAGCTACTTCTTTGATTTCCCCTCACAACGCCGAGTCAGATGCCTCATAAATTCTGCGATTGTGAGCTGCTGCTACAGCTAGCCTCAGGCTGTGGTGGGCTGCTGCAAGCGCTAACGGTAGCCTCTGCATTAGCTTGCATGTCATCTTGCTGAACTTTTTCGCCAATGACGTTAATGTTAACGTTTTCATCCCATTTTTGTTTAACAAAAAATTTGTCAATTGAAGGCACTCTTCTTAATAGTGACATTTTCCTCTTTTTCTCTTTCATTTGCTGCACCCACTTCTACTTGTTTCCTCCATTTTCGAAGTATTATAGCCTGGCTACTTAATGGTCGGTTTAGGCGGCCTATGGAGGGGGGTCAAATGTCACTCGGACCACTACTACTACTGTATGATTTTACCAATTATATCATTCTGTTTAGGTAAAAAAAATATGAACGTGTTTTTGATTGGTTATATATGGTGTCATGACCTGAAATTTAATTAAAAAAAATGTTTTTGTGTTGCTGAGGCTCAGACTTTCACAAGGGGAAGTGTTTGCCATGCCCACTGCCAATGAGTCATGTTAACAGTAAGATGTGAAACAAGAACTGGTTCTGTCAAGTCAAGCATTTGTGAAAGAACAAACCTCAGTGGGTTGAGGTCTGTTGCCTGCAGACCATAATTATTCTGTTAATCTGACGAGCAAAAAACTGCATCAACCCATTTTGTAAGGTAAGACAATTACTTGTAAAATATGATATTTCAGTGCTTTTGGGTAAACAATCCTTTTAAAGCTTAAAGTCTGGTGCATCTAACCTAACAAAGGGGGTTTCTTATCCATAATGGGCATGGATTTACAAAATGGACAATACAGACCTGGATTATTTTGCAGCATAATCCAGGTATTCTGAAGCCAAAGGATCAAATTGTGAGTAAATAGATTCTAAAATACTAACCAGGGTTGTCCATATTAAGTGCATAAATGCATAATATACAACAAAATAAAAATAAAATAAATAAAAATTGAAAAATACAATTTTCTTTTCATGTTTGAAAATGTATAATTAATGCCAGAATTCAAATTGAAATAAGAACTTTTCTTCTGTGTACTGCAAAGCAAAAATCACATTTTGTCAATTTGAACAAATGAATTTTGCATTAATATTTTCAAATTGGACATTAAATGCAGCATTATGTAAAAGTTCAGTATAAGATAATAATTACGTAACAAAAAGTCTATTATCAAACTACTCACAATATAGTGTCATTTTCATTAAGTGACTCATGCCAAGTCATACTGTATGTTGTCTTGTGAAGGCTTTCTCAAAAGAGATGCAGCAAGCAGTTCATGTAGTATGACTTCACTGAAATTTAAAGAAGAGGGGGTGGGGCTGTGTACAAATTCAACATAAAAAGGACTGCTGCCAATGATAACCAGAGGTGGGAGGGGACAGGTGGTGAGTTTGAAGTAAGTTCACCTCTTGACATTTGTTCATAACAGCTCTCCCTTTGATCTGCATTACCCTTGTATTTTTCTGCAGCTGATCATTTGTCATGTTCACAAGTCAGTGTTACTATCATGTACAACTGCTTGCCAGCATTATAATACATGTGGGTGTGATTTCCTGTCGAGTATAATAATGTATGTATAATAGTAATGTAGATATTGTGTAAAACAAAATGATCTCCCATCATCCTCTGTCTTTAATGATTGATCAAAATGTCAACATGCATCCAGGTTGCAGTCCAAGGCCAGGCAGCCCCCTGTTATTCATAGCAATTACTGGATCTGTACATGGGGTTTTTAACCTTTGGGTGTTTCCAATGTGATCAACTTTTTATTTTGAATTGTGAGTTAATTTCAATAGCTGCCCAAGCTTGTTGGATTGAGAAGGTAAGAGGGCTACTTAATCATCAAATTTTGGTAAAATAACAACAACTGGATGGCCTCCAAAAATCAACAATCTTTTCTTGCTCTGCTACAGATGCCACCACAAAGACAACACCCTTTTTAAAAGAAGAGTAATAATACTTTCATTCATTTCATTTCATTTTTTACTGTACCTTGACAGGATTTGACCTACTTTGAAGACACACTATGATCTTCATTTCTGCTGAAAGACCACGTTTAGTTTTTTATTTGTCAATAGGTACGTTTCTTCAAGTATTTTCAATTTGACTTTTGTTTTCTTGACTTCTTAAATCAAAACATATGAGTGCAGTGGGGTCAAACAGTTTGGTCGCATACTCTCAAAACCATGAGAGAGCTGAACAGAGACAGTGAACAGAAGATGGATTCTCAAAGTTTGTATTAAAAGAATAGTATTTTAATATTGAAAGTGCTTTTTCAAATGTTCTTTTTTTGATCAATTTGACAAACTTGATGTTGGACAATTATGGATTGTGTATTTTGGGACCTGCATGAAAATGTAATGGTACATCTTAAGGGGCTCATCCTGATTTGTAATACACTTGACAAATTACAGCATTGACTGTATTGTATTGACTGTATTGCATTGTATTTATTAGAGAATATTGTTTTAAATATTCATGACAAAACTCTGGGCTGTCAGGCTTAATTAGAACCTTTTACTATATGTTTCTGCTGTAGGTCTACTCAGTCTATCGCTGCTTACAGGTCAGTAAGTTCTGTTTATGCTTCATGCCTGAAAGCCCATGCATATCATTTAGATATTTATATTTCTACATCTTGATCTAATCAAAAAGTATTTTTGTTTTTGAGTTCATGATGACACAACCGACAGCTATTGTGCTTTCATTTTTCATTTCCAGAATGTGAAAAAATTAAGCTGGTCGGGCCTTCACGTTGCTCTGGTAGACTGGAGATCTACCACAGAGACGCTTGGGGAACGGTGTGTGATGATCATTGGAGCATTGCCAACGCTGACGTGGTGTGTCGAGAGTTAAACTGTGGGACAGTTCTTGAGTCCAAAAAAAGTGCCTTTTTTGGAGAGGGAAAGGACCAGATCTGGCTGGATGATGTGCAGTGTACTGGTCATGAGACTTCCATCCTCAAGTGCCCACACAGACCACTCGGGGAAAATAACTGTGGCCACAGTGAAGATACTGGAGTTGTCTGTTCAGGTTAAGACTTAGAGTTGATCCACTTATCTCAGTTATGTTTGCTTTACTTGACCCACTTGTGTTTTATACAAAGTTGTCTTAATTAGACACTTATAGCACACTTTGGACATTTTTGCTTTCTTGCCAAGAGTTGAGAAGATTGATAACGCTCTCATATTTGTCCATTAAATATTAGGCTACAGCCGCTTAGCTAAGCTTAGCTTAGCACAAAGACTGGAAACGGGAAAACAAAAAAAAGACTAATTGTTGTTTTTAGACAAACAAACAAGATATAATGTGTTAATTAGTGAGCATCACAGGTGCTGGTAGGAAGATTTTGTCACTGTTTCCAGCTGAACTAACCGGCCGCTGGCTGTAGCCTTATGTTTATTGGGTAGATATGAGAGTCGTATTGATCTTCTCATCTAACTCTCTGCCAGTAAGCGAGTCAGACTGTTTTCCCAAAATTTGCTTTAAATGTTAATTAGGCAACAACATGAAATCACGGAGTTAGCTCCTAAAATCAAGCATCACAAAACCCTACATTGCAAGTACCTTCCTTCATTTATTTTTAAGACCAGAAATGTGGAACTGATTAGAAAGATTGGGAAATACAGCTGTGGAGAAAAGCTGCTAACGCAGCATTTATCTTAGCAGCTGATCATATTATTGCATCTTGCGTTCCGAGTCTTTGTATTGTCAGATGACAATTTGTTGTCTACTTTAAGATGATTGCAGCAGATGCACAACAGCAAGGTCAGCACATGACAGGCTGCTGCAAATGTAAAGTGCAAAGGGCAGATGGTAGAAATGGGAGATAAACCAAAACTTAACAATCACCTTCCTTCTACATCTTGGTTCAAAACAAAGAAACATGAGTGATTTGCTATGATAGAAGTGTAGTGAAGTGTAGAGTGGTATTTAAAAAAAATGTTATTCATAGGAAGTGCGATTTAGTATTACACTTTAATAAAGTTGGGGGACAGATATTCTGACTTTTAGATTTTATTTAAATTTCTACATTTGCAGAACATGTGAGGGTGGTCAACGGAAGCAACCGGTGTAACGGCAGAGTGGAAGTCTACCATGATGGCAACTGGAAACGAGTGTGCAGCAGTGACTGGGGCAAGGAAGAAGCTGACGTGTTCTGCCGAGAGCTTAACTGTGGCACGCCTAACAATCAGGCTGAAGTGTTGAATTTTGGAGAGGCACGTGGCCTGGTTGGAGTCAAAACCTCCTGTTTTGGAAATGAGAGTTCTCTCTCACAGTGCAGACTTCAAGAATTCAAAGAAAGCTGTATTGATGCTACTGTTGTCTGTACAAGTAAGTCATCGACGTGTTAAATTACATCAGTAATGTGTTGTTTTGGATAGCTTCTGAATAAACATGCCCTTTATTTTTATTTCTTTTCCACCTGACAGACAATAAACCAATTCGGCTGATGAATGGCACTAGCCGGTGCTCTGGCCGAGTGGAAGTCTACCATGATGGACAGTGGGGAACAGTTTGTGATGACAGATGGGGCATGCAGGAAGCAGCTGTCACATGCCGAGAGATGAACTGTGGGAATGCTCTCGCAGTCAAGTATAAAGCCTTCTTCGGCAGAGGTCGGGATCAGGTTTGGTTGGACGATGTTGACTGTACTGGTCATGAGAAATCCCTTGCTGACTGCCCGCACAGAGGTTTTGGAGAACATGACTGTGACCACAATGAAGATGCTAGTGTTGTATGCTCAGGTAACATGTGCTATACTATTTGTTGCTCAAAAGTGTCACATTTGCCGAAGTACTTGAATTAAATCAAGTTTCTGCTGACACCCCAATTCTGAGTGCCAGAGCAATATGACAAAAAGAGCTGGAAATACAGAACCTTTTTTTTAATCTCCAATGAATTCTGAAATGTAAATCCGTTGTCTGTTTGTGTGCAGTAGTGATGCAAACATAGCCATTTCTGTAAAATATTGATTGGTTTTTCCATACATGTCTGCTGTCATGTCTGGAAATTTACTTCCAAACTTACTATACTATACTAATATAGCAGAAGTATCATTTCAATACTTATGTTAGAAAATCCTCCTGCAGCCTGTCAAAATCACCCATTGCCGTTCCTCGTTTTGTGTGCTTTTTTTTTACAAGCAGTACAATCTTTGCTCCTTACCTCAAATCCTATTATCTAGAAAAACATAGGAAAATACTGTATGTCACTGGTGAAATGCTAACAGTTTTCTTGAACATTTTGAATACAATACTTTTCTTTAACTGCTTGCTTTCCAGATACACTCAGATTGTGGAATGGGACTGACCGCTGCTCTGGCAGAGTGGAGGTTTTCCATAATGAAAGATGGGGGAAAATTTGTAATAATAACTGGGGCCATAAAGAGGCTGCGATGGTGTGTAACGAACTCAGTTGTGGAGCCCCCAAAAAATCCCAAGAAAGCTTCCATTTTGGTGACAGCGGACTGAGAGGGTTTACAAGTAGATGCTCTGGCAATGTGAGCTTTTTCGCCGATTGCGCACTTCAAGAAAACACAGGGACATGTGAAGGTGTTTCTCTTTCATGTGCAGGTAAGACACAAAAGATAGGGTTATACTGTAGCACCGTAGCAAATGCCATGTGGTCATTACAAACATGATTGGCCTCTGTGCATTAAATCTTCTTGTTATTATTTACTAGTGAATATTTTGGCCTGATGGTGGCACTAACGCAAAGGTCAAAGGGTCATCAAAAACATTAATCCTCTGGGAGTTTGTGTCTACCACCTAAAGGGTTGTGAGGATCAACCGATCTATTGATAGACAATGCCATGCCTAAAGGATAAGGCTGGTGATATTCTATATCTCCCATGAAAATACAAAAGCCAACAATGTACGTATCTTGTCTGTGGCACTAAGCCCCAAGCCCCTTGGTTTCTCCCGAAGACTTAAATCTTTAAAAGCAGGTCACAAATATACAGTATACTTTCATTTTTAAAAAGTCGTGCACTGTGGTTTATAATAAAACGTTACTCAAATCGTGCATTTGTTTGGGACTATTATCAGGGAAGCCAGTGAGTATTTACAGCAGCAGGATGATATTCATCATTGTCAGTGTCAATGTTCATCATAATGAAGAAACATGTCACCAATTGCAGTTTGTTCTTGGTTTTGGTCCTTTCATGGGATTTGTTGACCATAAGAAAAGTATAGAATATCACCAAACCTATCCTTTGATCTCTGTCACTAGTGTGGCATAAAATTAAAAGAAATAAAAATATAGTTTCTGAATGCTTTTATTCTGCTGCAAATGTGTAATACCTGTAGCAAAGTGTTACTGAAAATATATAGCAATTACTTTTACTTTATTTGGACTGTCCAGTACTCAACTCAACTTTACGGTTAAGGCAAAGTTAATAGGGTTAGGATGTCAGAGTTAGTGGTAGTGATGCTAGGTGGGTAGTTTTTGTAATGCTTTTTTTTAGCTGCAGCTATGTCTCTTTACCTCACATTGTTAATATTTTGTTTCTTTGTTGCTCACACTAGGGCCAATAAAGTTTTTAACTAACTGACTACCTGACTAACTACTAAATTGAGAACATTTGACAGTCCATATAAACCCTAATATTTCATCATTTGACTTTAGCTTGTGAGCCCTTTTAACATGAGTGAACCTGTCCTCAGGTAATCCACCTCTAAGGCTTGCCAATGGCACTGACCGATGCTCTGGTAGGGTGGAGGTTCTGCATGACGGCCAGTGGGGAACAGTGTGTGATGATGAGTGGGACATCAGAGATGCTCAGGTGGTGTGCAGAGCCATGGACTGTGGAACAGCTCAGACAGCCAAATCTGGTGCCTTCTTTGGTCAAGGCTACGGAGACATCTGGCTGGATGATGTCAACTGTATCGGTAATGAGACGTCCCTTTTGCACTGCCGACATCCCACCCTTGGAGATAATAACTGTGGCCATGGCGAAGATGCTGGTGTGGTGTGCTCAGGTATCATCTCAGTTATTATTCTGTTGTGTTGTTTAGTCCTCTTTGTTAGCACATTATTTTCTTTATTTCACTCAGTGTTTTCATGCTTACATTTATCTGTCGCCCCTAATGCCTCCGATGAATATTTTGCTGATCATTGTCAAGAATTAAACTGTTATATCACATTTATTTCCACTGTAGTATATCAATCAGAATATCACATACAATTTGAATTAACCACATATTTCTTTCAAACGTGTCCAAACACTAACTAATTACTGATTCTCTCTCCTTTGCTTTCCAGCTACCATTAGACTGATAAATGGGACTGACCAGTGCTCAGGCAGGGTGGAGTTCCACCATGATGGCCGCTGGTCACCAGCATATAATGTTAACTGGAGAATGAATGAAGCTGCAGTGGTGTGCAGACAGATGAATTGTGGAGATCCTATCAAGGTCTCAGGATCATTTGGTCGAAGCGGAGAACTGAGTGGGTATAAGATCACTTGTGGTGGTGGAGAGAGCTCTCTCACGCAGTGCACACTGATAGAACATGTCAGGACCAGCCAGGATGGTATTGAAGACGCAGGTGTCGAATGTTCAGGTAAGACTTGCAGTTGAAATGTCATTTCCCCTCAGTTATTGCGTAAGGAGATATAAACTAAAATGATACTGCAGCTATTGTGCAATTTTTTCCATTTTTCAAAAGAAGATCAAACCATTTTTGGACATGTGTGGAAACAGCATCTAACAAGCTTCAGACCTGCCATGTAGCCTACGAACATTGATACAAGACATCCCCCCCACCCACCCTTTTTCAACAAACCCACATGATGCTGATTATGTACCGTTAAGACATCTGTCCCTTTACAACATTTGTGAGGACCCATTGCGCTGTTCAGTTTGTACTTCACTTGGAAAGTGGAAGCTAGGCTAGTTAAGCTCTCTTGCACTGATCCCAACTTGGTGTTACTTTTTTCAACACGTGCTGAGTCAGGTCCTGAAAGGAGGGGGCCTAGCTAGCTAACTGTCTCTCTTTTATGGGTCAAGATACGGCCCCAATATGACGACCAGACCCTCAAAAGACTGTCAAAGCAATGAGTAACCTCATTACTCTGTATGTTACCTCGTGATTCAAATCATGACATGGAGTAACGTAGTCACGGAATAATGTAAGGAGTGCTCACAGACGGTGATGGTTATTGCATCAATCAATTTACAGTACACACGCTATCTGTCGGTACCAAAGATTCATGCCCCCGGAGTACACTAATGTAGGGGGCGCTATCATGGCAGAAAAAAAAAGCCTTAAATTTGTTCTTTTAGATTATTGCAATTTTGAGCAAAAAAGTACAGAAATACAAACAAACTCCGAAGCTGGACTGAATGTACTGTACATTCATATAACTACTGTCATTTCCAGGCAATGTGAAGTTGGCCGATGGGCACAGTCGTTGTGTTGGAAGAGTGGAGGTCTATGACAAAGGCCAGTGGGGGACTGTGTGTGGTGAATCCTGGGATATGAATGATGCAACAGTGGCGTGCAGACAGCAGAACTGCGGGAGGGCTCATAAGATAACCACCATGACTGAGCATGGCCATGGCATGGGACGAACCTGGATTGATCAAATTGAATGCAATGGATTGGAGTCAACACTGACTCAGTGCCCACAAAGACCATTTAGAGACAAAACTTGCAACATCACCTCAGTTGCTGGTGTTACCTGCACAGGTAAGAAAATATACAAAAAATTACAAAAGATAGTACAGACTTGTTTGTTGTTGTTCAATGGTATCGCTCCTAATGTTTTTGTATTGTCTTATGTCTGTTCTAAGCTTATTTCACTAGTGTTCATCTCTACATATCAGCTGAAATTTTATTAGCACGTCACATGCTCATATGTCCTTATTGTTAAAGGTATTGTAGGGAATAAGAAAGTACTTCACTTTTTCTTTGATTATCATTCATCGGCCACATCTTTGACTACATATAAGTGAATTTGAACTGTCTGATATCATATAATCATTTTAGTTTACTTGACTTCACAGGAAGTTTGGAAGTCCGGTTGGCTAATAGTAAGGATGAGTGCTCTGGCAGAGTAGAGGTCCGTCATGGCGATGTGTGGCAAACGGTGTGTGACACAGACTGGACCCTGAGTAAAGCTCAGGTGGTGTGTGAGCTGCTGGAATGCGGACATGCAATGAACGCTCCCAGCGGTGCCCATTTTGGCCAAGGCACTGGATCAGTGGTGGTGGCGAGCGATTCGTGTTTTGGCAATGTGACATCTCTTCAGCAATGTTCACGCAAAGGTTTCAGAAGAGCAACGTGTGGGCATGAACATGATGCTGGGGCTATCTGTGCTGGTAAAGCCTTTTAAATGATCAAAATTCTCACATGCAACTTGGCAAAGAATATAAAATCATCAGCATTTGTTTCACAGTTGTATTCTGTTTACACATATCAAGTAAAAACAGTGGAGTGGGACATTATTATATTTACTTATTCAATAGTTTGAGATTTTAGGAAATACACTAATTTGCTTTGTTGTCAAGAGTTAGATGAGAAGATTGATATCACTCTCAATTCTGTAAGGTAAAAACTCGCTGGAACCAGCAGCTGGTTGGTTTATCTTAGCATAAAGACTGGAAAAAATGATGAAACACCTACCCTAAATTAATCATAAATCAGATATAAAGTGCTAATTAGTGAGCTTTAGAGGTGCTGGTAGGCGGGTTTTGTTACTTTCAGACAGAGCCGGGCTCCCCATTTCCAGTCCTTATGCTAAGCTAAGCTAACTGGCCGCTGGCTCTAGTTACATTTATCGTACAGACGTTAAAGTGTTATCAATCTTCAAATGTAATGCCCAGCAAGAAAGCGAATTTGAATATTTCCCAAAATTTCAAATTATTGCTTTAACATTTGCACTACAAAAGTGACAAATATTTCATTCGAGTGATATTCCACATCATTTTTTTTCTATAAGTCAACCATTTCTTGTTTTGCTCTTGAAATCAGCTTCTGATATGATGGTGGGACAAGCAATACTTTCAAAATACAATAGGAAATCCATTTACGTCGTGTTTTAAAATGAAAATGTATGTGTATTAATACACACGTATGCCATTCAAAAATAGGTTAAAATGCAAATACACTTTTAGAATTGTATGTAAATGCATGTCTCAAGGACTGTCCTTTGCACTTGGACTGACTTCAGTTCTGTTTTCATATGCAGCACAGCTCCGGTTGGTCGGCGGCTCAGGTGAATGCTCCGGTAGAGTGGAGATCTTATATAAAGGCCAGTGGGGAACTGTGTGCGATGATGAATGGGGCATGAGCAATGCCGATGTGGTATGTAGACAGCTTGGCTGCGGTCATGCAGTTTCTGCTCCTACAAGTGCCCACTTTGGTAGAGGCACTGGTCCAATATGGCTGGATAATTTGGAGTGTACAGGCCAAGAGTCTGCTCTCTCACACTGTACGCATCCCGGCTTTGGAGAAAATAACTGCGGGCACGGCGAAGATGCTGGCGCTATCTGTTTAGGTAAGAGTCATCGCTCATTTTAAATCTATGAATGAAGTCTGTTAGATGAAGCTATGTTGGCTGTTATGACAAAACACACTTACTACAACTCATGACCTGTTTCAGGTGCTCTACAGAAGCCTCAAATCACTTTGAGTCCTGCTCCAGAGGTGAACTGGGGTGACAGAGTTGAAATCACCTGCACTTTAGTAACAGAACACTTGGGTGGGACATTTGTCCTGAAAAAGACCCAAGGATCATTTAAAATGGAAAAGTACTCTGAACACGAAGCTGCAACCTTTAACTTTCCTTCAGTGGACTTCAGCCAAAATGGGTCATACTTCTGTGAATATCAAAAGAAATTGGCCAACCAAATCATCTATTATCCTCAAGGCAATACTGCTGAGCTGTCTGTCAAAGGTCAATCATTTTATGCTTTATTTGCCCACTTGAACATAATCGTTGGAAATTTGACTGTGCACAATTGCAATTATCTATATGAGTTTGTAAAAGTCTGTCTCTATTCTGCAGTGAAATTGGAAATGCCCAGCATCTCCCTGACATCTCCTCATGCAATGGTGATCTACAGCCCTGACAAAATATCGGTCACCCAAGGCAGCAGCTTCTCCGTCACGTGCTCTACTCATTCCAGATATCCTGGAGGTTTCTTCTATCTGACAAAGTCTGACGCGACCACCACTGAAGCAAAGTCAGCATTTGGCCACTCTGTCTTCTACCTGGCAATCTTTGAATTCCCTGCAATAGATTCTAAACACCAAGGAGACTATAAATGTGTCTACGGTATTAACATCTCCTCGACGACCTTCTATTCCGTTCCCTCGAAGTCACTCCAAATAACTGTAGTCGGTAAGACCCAAAGAGCCCGTTTAGTGTTTATTTGTCGTTTAATTATCTCCTTTGCTAACTCTTCTACATGGTATTTTAATCCCTACAGCAGCCTCATCCTCTTCAGTTGTCTCAGGAGTTGTAGGAGGGCTAGTGGTGTTGCTACTCGTGCTGGTTATAGGTTACCTGGTCTGGAGAAGAAGAGGGCGGGGTGCTGGTAAGTGGCAGACCTACATGCTTTTTATATTACAAAAATTACAGCGATAACCCTTTTGTTTTTAATGTCATAAAATGTGTAAAGCTGCACCAAGTAATATTTTGATATTAACAATAAAAAAAATATGTGTAATGTGAAAGGTGCAGCTTGTTGTGACAAACCCACTGATAATTATCCCTCGACTCTGCAGTTCCCCCCAGCTCAGAGCATTTTCGTGTCTTTCAGCACATTGTTTTGGTTTTATGGCCTGCAACTTTACTGTTTTGGTTCAGTCTTTCAGCTGTTTTCATTCAAAAAGCTCTAATAAACCCAATGATAAACCCATTGAACACTACCTTCCCACAAATCAAACTGACAAAGTTAGTGACTAGCTGGTGAATATAGTGAAGCATTTAGCGGCTAAAGAGCCAGCTATTTTTCTCAGGAGTTAGTGAGATAAACTAAAGGGGAGCAAACTTACACTGGAAACACCTCAACACTAAGTTTATACTAATGTTACTCCTTGCTCCTCGTCTGCTGGATGTGTAAATATGCGAAAGTTTGCCAACACGTTCGCTGTAACAATTTTAGAAGGGGATAGTCAATGTTGTGCCAAGTGGCCAAAATATAAAAAATGACACTGACCTAGTTGCTCTGGATTTCCCCTGTATTTGACAGCTCAAAACCTTTTTTAAAAGAATGTTGTTGTCATGGCGATGTTATGTTATCACTTTTCAGGTACCATGGTTCAGTTTAGTAACAGGTTTGGAGGAGCAATAAAACAAGATATGGCAGACAGAAGCAATGGAGCATGGGATGGAAGGTAGTAAAAGGAGAACGTAGCTGATGCTATTTCTCTCTCTCTCTCTCTCTCTCTCTCTCTCTCTATATATATATATATATATATATATGTGTGTGTATGTATATACTTTTAGATCAAACAACTTGAAAGACATCCTAGTGATTGCAATTGTCACCCTCCCTATCTCCCACAGAGACCACAATACCCAAGTGAATGACAGCGGACGCAGTTGCAGCCCAGAAAACAAGAATGCTGATGTTGATTCTGATAACTCTGTAGAGAGGGTCCCTGAAGACCTGGCTGGGAAAGTGTGTTATGAGCTTGAACCACTCGTTCTCTCATGATAACAAAACCTATGTCATGTGATTTAACAAAATTTAAAGAGCAAAATAACACCAGACTGTAAACAGGCTTTTACTGCTCTCTCTGGTTGAAGGTTTCAGGTGTGTTGCACCTGTAACCACATCCAACAGTGATGTCATGGTGCACTAACACACCCTGGAGTACATTTCTACATCACGTCAGCAAAGTGAGTTAAACCAGTGGAGGTCAGCAAAAAACAAGAGTTTTAGCTGGTGTTGAGTTGCTATTTAAGGGAGGCCATAGGAGCATTAGGGACCTGTTTTAAGTGTGTTTTTACACCTCTTTTCATGAAATAATTCAGAAATCTACCAACTTCACATCTCCTCAAATAGATGCTGTAGTATGTGCTTTAAAAACTTTAGAAAATAAAATTTTCAGACATTGAAAATGTGATTTTGAATGACGCTTGTGTAAACGGGCAAAAGTTAGCTTGTAACACTTATTTTCATACTTATTCTGTAGTGATTTTTATTTTTCTGGGAGATTATGCCAATCATAAAGCTAAGGTCCACTGACCTGTAGGAAAATACTGATTGCATTGTCTTTGTATTGCATGATAATTTGCTTTATTTGGTGTATGTGAGTGCTGATCAATAAATTTTGTATTTCTTACAACACTTCATTCGGCAGAGTTTTTTTTAAAAATACACATCATAATTATACCCTCCTGATTTGGGCGCAAATGTGCCAAAACTTTACCAACAGCAGCCGAAATACAATATACACCACCAAATACAGCAATAAATGATTAATTTGTATAAATCCTTTAAATAATCAATAATAATATAAACATAATAATTATCATCATTATGCACAATAGCGAAGCAGCTCAGTTGAATTCAGGAATCATTTATTTTATCATTTACACTTTACGCTTTTCCTGTCAAAATGTCTGAAAATGAAAAAGGCCTATGTAGTGGAGTAAAACGTAAAATATTTCCCTCTGAAATGTAGTGGAGTAGAAGTATAAAGTAGCATAAACTGGAAATACTCAAGTCAAGTACAAGTACCTCTAAAGTGAGCTTATGTGTAGGCAATACTTAGTAAGTTACTTTCCACTACTGGTGGTAGTGTGTGTGTGTGTGTGTGTGTCAGTGTTTTCACAATTATCGCAGGCAGGCTACAACTGGAATGGTAGTCACACAAGTGGGTGTGCCCATGCAGACAGGTAAGCCGTGTCCAAACCTGCTCACCTTGTCTGCTGTTGTGGCAAACCAGCACCACATACCTGCATTTAGGATCCTGGAACAGTCTCTGCCCCTCCACTTCTCTCTGCACCTCTCTCAGTCTGTCTCTAGATCAAGGTTAAAAAGAAGCAACTATGCCTGTCAAAGTGTTTTTTACCAGCGTGAGCAGTTCCCTAGAGGTACAGTATGCAGTCGTACTTTCTACATTCTTTTACTTGTTGGCACATTGTTAATATATTGACATATTGGTAACATTTAACAAAAAAAGTCATACTCTGTGTGTACAGTATTTACATTTTATTTCTGTAGACAAACTGGAGCTGCTCATTGTGGACAGTGAAGTGAATTTTATTGCAAAAGAGAACTTGGTATAACGTCAAAAGGCTACGCATGAATTTTTATATTCTTGCAAATGTAACTGATGAAATATTGTCCTCTCCAGACAAAGAAAAATCAGCAAAAGATCTTCACTATCCTGGATGGCAAAAAGATCCCCTACGAAGCTGTGGACATTTCTCAGCGTTCCGAAGACAAGGAATTAATGAGGAAAATGGCAGGGAAACCGACTGCGTTGCCTCCTCAAATATTCAATGGGAATGTCTACTGTGGGGTAAGCCTCATACAATAACCTGCAAAAGTAAAAATAAGGTGCACTGACAATGTAACTCCTTCTCAACAGTAATGGAGTTATGAGTGAATGTAAATCATTTACACGCTGGCTACATTTGTCACAGGGAAAATATCTTTGGTAGTCTAGGGCGTAGACACAGGGATTAAATAAATATTTACAGTATATTATACCACCCACAGGTTTTGCAAAGACACACCCCCCACACACACACACACAAACACAGATTGCTCCTGGAGAGTTTTGAAAGTCGCTTCTGCATTCCATTCAGACTTTTCTGTGACAGGAAAGTTGCTCTGGCTTAAGGAGTGAATCAGTACAGGTTGCAAAAAGACCTCTGAAGAGGTGCAAATTGTCAGGGTTATGTTTTATGCCCTCAAATATGATCATTTTTAGCCATGCTAGCAGCACAGCTCTAGGGATGGCAATGACAGTTGGTTGGTCTGTTTCTCCAGCACTTTGGTCCAGGCTGAAACACCTCGACAACTATTGGATGGATTGACTTAAAATTTTGTACAAAATAGTCCCCAAAGGATCCCCTGACTTTTCCTCTAGTGCCACCAGCAGGTTGACAGGCGGGGAGAGGGTTTCACACACTGTTTGGCCATCCAACAAACACTTTGGTTGAGGTATACCGATTCCTTAAGTACAGCTGGACAGAGCCACTAGCAAGGCTGTCGACTAGATTCAGAGCGAAATCCGCACTGTGTCAAAACAGCACAGGGCTGCATTTGTGGGGGCGTTTTGTCAAGGAAGTCCAGTTTGAGTAGCAGGTTCTAATGGTTTAGAACGGTTTATAATGCTCACAGACAGACGGACGGCCCTGCGTTGTTTTGTCTGAGCCCCCTGCGTTGGCTTTAGTCTTGTTCTCTTTTAAGTCATTGTTATATTGCTTCAGTTCCTGAATTGGACCGAAAAGGTGCCAGTACCCTAATTAAGCAGTTGCATGACATGATCATTGCATGTGTCTTGGATATATTTATATTTATATGCATATCTTGGTAAAATAAATATCCCACTTCAAATTTATTTTTGTATGTGTTTCATTAAGTACATGACATACTTTTCCCCAGTTTGTACATAAACGTATATTTGGTTAATAAAAACTTTTTTGTAGCTATTGATACAAATCAAATTGTACACAAATGTAATATTGCATATATGCTACAATAAAACCAACTGAAAATATGATATCTTTAGATATCATAGATGAAGACAAAGATTTTACTTCTCTGCAAATCCGGCATCCAAGCTTCTTATCTTTCACAATGAGCCAATCATTTGCCTTGCAGAAATAGTCAACTTGTTCCCTCGTCCAGCAGTCAGGTGCACTGTGCCCATGGTTGTTGCTGCTGCGGTATTGTAGCTGACAAACAGCCCAGTTACAGCAGCAGCATCATTCAGAAAGGAACCCTCCATCTCACTCCTCATGCCTAAACCTAAACAGCCAAACAAACGAAGGGAACGAACACTAGCCAATCAGAGGCAGAGTAGGGCAAGTCGTCGTGGGATGCGAACAAACTCAAGCGTTTGGTGCTGATGTTTATGCTGCGTACCTACACTCACCAGGAGGTGGCAGTACGCAAGAAGAAGTAAGGGTACTCATGTGGAGAAAAATGAGAACTGGCCCATTTCAGGCACTGTGCTTACATGTGTATTCTTACATGGGAAGAGTACAAACTTTCTTAATATCAATTCTGCCTTGCCGTTATGAACCTTATGTAATATTGTTCACAAGCTGTTAGAAGATTATATAATGTACAGCACACAATCTCTACAATATATAATAATTAATAAACATATTAAGATGTGTTTAAAAAATCTGTATAACAACTGTTTCTGTCTGTCTTTGTCTCTCTGCATCCCCTCCATCCTCACCCCCAACATCTGTTCTTTCTTTCAGGACATCGCTGCATTTGAGAATGCAATCGAGATGGAAGACTTAGAGGGGTTTCTCAAACTCTAAAAGGAATGAAGACCACTGCAATATCTACACATCTAGTTAAGGGTTAAACAAACAAAAAATTAATTTAGAAAAGACTATATTCGTATTTCTGTTTCCATTGATTTCATTTGGTTATGACATGTGTTTTATTCATTTTTGATGAATAATGCTCCAAGCTCAAGGAAATGTAAATCTGCCTTACAGTGACATGGAAGTGCTTTTCTAGCCTTCCTTTCAGGAAAGGCATATGAGAGTTTTTGGAGTTGCACATCTGAACAGTTTGTATGATTAAAATAAAAATTCTTAAAATCATTTGAACTCCGTCTGTTGCACTCATGAGTTTTGTCATTTCTTATTTTTATGAAAGACTGCAAGGTGGTATCTATCTGCAGATTTACCAGAGAGGTGAGGTTCTGTTAGTGTATAATCTCACAATAATTTAAGTTAATGTCTAAGAAACAATAAATATTGTGACCAGCTAGGATTTTCCCTTAGAAGACCTCAGCGAATCAAGTTCACTTCAACAGGGAGCCTTATTAACTAATCAGTTCAGAGCATCACAGCAACAGAGCATATTTGCACTTACATCTGAAAGTGCCACCAAACCTACACACAACCACACTAACAGTATAACGATCTAACCATAGTTGCCCCTAATACTGACAGAAATAACCACAAAGTAATTGTAGGAACAGTGGGAACACTATAATACATATATATATATATCTATATGACGAACATTGTAATATAATATAACAAAATGTCAAACACAATAAGTGTAACATTGCATTTTATGCATTTTTTTCAGAGTTTATAGACACTGACGTAACCTGTCAGTTATAGTTTAAAATGTGCACTGATGAAAAAGAATACTGAGTAGGTCTATTCATGGACTTTGGAATATTGGAAAGTAGTAATTTTAGCACTTTTAACCTGCATTTTCTTCTGTTATTGTGAAAAGAAGCAAGAAGAAATAACATTTGCTAATATTGAGTTGAGTTTAAAAAAACACTCACAATCAAAATATTGCATTATCGTACACTTTCATAGTTATATTACATATTTTGCCTGTATTTATCCGTGACTATTTCACAATGTTTGTGTAATATTATAGGCCTACATTCTGGGTTTCCACATTATACCCAATGGAATGTATGAATACAAAGATGTATTTCTTTGACTTCATTTGGTAAAAGAAATTTCATGAGGTTCACAATTAAGCAGGTATTTACTGTGTTCACGAGAGCAATAATCTCTGAAATTACAACAGGCAGCTAATTGGACGCCAGAGCAGATGGGGCCTCGTAGTATTAAAGCAGTGTCGCGGGTTTATGACGTCCTCTTTACCCGCTGCCCGAGAGGAGGTTTTGGTGCGTTTCCTCAACAACCGGCGCAATCTACAGGATTAATCAAACATCTTGATTTATAAATTCACCACAGTGAACTGTTTGCGAAGGATAATGACTCTACTTTCATATCTGTTCTTTATTGCAGAACTTTAAGTCAACCATCCATCATTAATCAACAATGGCCGAGGAAGGGTGAGCATGACGGTTATATCTGCTGCTAACTTGTGCTAACAAACAAAACTGCGCTGACAAGAACATATGTGTTGTGAAAGCTGCTGGTGGTGTAATTTTAACGTATGGGTTCCTGTTGCACACAGTGACTGGTGTGGGGATTGGGTGTAACGTTAGTCTGTTGTTTTACATGAGCTAACTGGCTAGCTTAGCCGAGTTGTAGGTAAACGGGGTTAGGGCCACTTGATATCTGTTTATGTGGTATAGCAATAACTTGTAAGATGGCTGAGAGTTTGTGAGCTTGTTCTGCTCTTGCTGATCCTTGTCACAAACCCCATTGACTGTCGTTCACTAGGTAAAAGTTAGTGGCTGCAATAACCTTACAATGTTGTCTGAAATGTACCAATCTTTACCGGTCCCCACATACAGCAGTAATCTGATTTCCATTTAAGACTGAGACCTCACTGTTTAACTGCTAAATTTCTGCAGAACAATTTCAGTTACTTGGAACTTTGTTTCTTAATGCAGACTTGTCATCTTGACAAGGAATCCCAGGATATAGAGAAAATCACAATACACAGCAGGATAGGAGCAGAATGACCAAACTAGCAATTCTACTCTTTGTCTTTTTAATAAGCAGTCTATCTTAACATGACTTTATGATGGGAAGCGCCACAAGGTGATACATGTGATTTGTTAGCATCCTTTTTATGGTGGGGATGAGGTTACTGGCCACTTAACAAATGCAATGCAAAAAACAGTGTCCTGCCTTACAAGTTAAACATTTTATTACAGCTTTACTTGCAGGTGTAAACCATAAATTAAACCTCGTCTGAAAACAAGAACTAGCTAGTTTATCCTCGAGCACCCCATTTTGTTTGGACCAATGCTAGATTAGTCACCCTACTGGTATTGGAGGGGTCAGCTGTCCTGAAATGTGCCATTTCAAAATGAGCTCTCTGGTACTTGAATGATGACTTTTAAATTCTTTTGTCGGATACCCCTTCACTCAACAATGAGTGAGATCCCCATTCTGACATGCTGGAAGCTCTACTTGAATCCACAATTTTGTCGTCCCCATTTTGGTAAAAATGTAACCCTTTATTTTTTTCTTGTCCCCCCCATATTTGATAGCATTGCTGCCGGAGGTGTCATGGATGTAAACACCGCTCTTCCTGAAGTGCTCAAGACCTCCCTTATCCACGATGGCCTCGCCCGTGGTATCCGTGAGGCCACCAAGGCCCTGGACAAGTGTGTTTAAAAATTATTTTACTTCGACATTTTGTTTTGTCTGTAGTAGGTGTGTCACTGATGATGCCTTGGCTCCCTCTACTGAAATGATATGTGGAAGCCTGCCATTGTTACCCAATTTCTGGCTGAGATGTGCCGTCAAATTTTGAAATGCGTTAATGGTGTACAACCTCTTATGGCAAGTTAAGTCAGTGCTCTTTTGCAGGCGTCAGGCCCATCTCTGCGCTCTTGCAGCCAACTGCGACGAGCCCATGTACGTCAAGCTGGTGGAGGCCCTCTGCGCTGAGCATCAGATCAACCTGATAAAGGTAATGCAACTGCTCAACACCAGATCTATTTGGCTTCAGGTGTGGGGGACATGTAAATGTTAAAATCCTTGAGACAATTAGTTATGTTATAAATCAAGACTTGTGGTGTTTCACATGTTTCGTGTACTGACAGTGGAGTTAAAGGTAGCATGGTGTTTGGTGTACCGCTGTATCACTGATGATGATTTGGCTCCCTCTACTGAATACTGTGAGGAGAATCGCCACTGTTACCCAATTTCTGTCTGAGATACAGCCAAGAGTACCCACGTCGCTGCCGTTTTCTCACTGCACAAGTATTGTCTAAAAACTACATGAAAGCAATTGTGACTACACTACAATGCACATTTGTTTTTATAAGGGGTTTGCATGGCCTGTTTTCCAAGGTTGCCAACATTTGCACAGGATCTAGTGACAGTTTAAATGTCGGTATGACAAGTTAAGACGCTTTAACTTTATTTCAGGTTGATGACAACAAGAAGCTCGGTGAGTGGGTCGGTCTGTGCAAGATCGACCGTGAGGGCAAACCCCGCAAGGTGGTGGGCTGCAGCTGTGTCGTCGTCAAGGTAAATGATGCTCTCTAGTCTTCAGCAGGGTTTTCAATGTACCCTATATATAAAAAAATTTTTTTAGGGCTAGAGCTGCCAGGCAAGTGCAGGTGCTGTGCCTCGTGCCATGCAGCTGTTGATAACTCTTGGCAAGATGACTGCCAGGGTACGAGCCCCGTCGTCTGCCTGTGGTGTCTGGGGTCCCTAAAAATGGCTACATATAGTAACGTGACAGCAAGCACCATTAACGGGTCATCACTGTAATTATTCTCTTAAACTCTGGCTGTGTGATGTTTGTTTGAACCAACATAACTCTATTTAAATTCCTAGTTCCAAAGATGCAGCATACATTTCCAGCTGCGAAGTGTGGCAACAAGGATACTGAAACTGTATATACTGGTACACAGAATGCGTTTTCTCTAAAGACAGAGAAATTTAATGGGCAAATCCAGAGTTTTAAGAGGTTAATTGGTGTTTATGCAATGCTCAGCTTGGCGTCATTTAGAACAGAGCCTGTTTTAGATATGATAGTTGAGTTAAAGATATTGAAACATTTTTTTTTTTTTTTTTTTTTTTTAAAGATTTGGTTGACCAAAATGTGTCATGTATTGTGTGAACCATTTTACAGTGCAAAATGACACTTGTCAGTGCTCTGTGGTGGGCACACTGTTGTGGTAGTTTGTGAGTTACTGTTTAAAAGATTGTTGTGGAGTTTTTGATCTCTGGTAGTGCGATGGAGCTGTGTATCTATGAGTGGGTCACTGTTTTGTTCCTTTTGTGCACGAAGGACACACATGCACATGAGTGACACGGACACAATGGTTTCACTCTATTCCACCAACAGGTAGCACTAACATAGCAAGATGTGCTGCAATGTGCCAGCAAAGGCAATGAAGAAGACTGCAAGCTAGTAAACAATGCTGGATTTAAAATACTTTAAAAAATCAGCTTTGCAAATATTTTGAGGAAGGGAATGCACTCAACACGTTTGACCTTAGACCAAAATTCCACAGGGCCCCTTTTTTAATTACTACTTTCTAAATTACCTCAAACATCTCTCTAGTGACTTTTTTTTTTTTTTAGTTTACATACACTGATGCAGATAATATTAATTGGCCAGTAATATCAGCTGGGCTGTAATTTAGAACTTAGTTGTCTGACCTGCCCAGTCTGTTTTTTTCATTTTTCCTTCTGTCTACAGGACTATGGCAAGGAGTCTCAAGCCAAGGATGTGATTGAGGAATACTTCAAGGCCAAGAAATGAGATGTGAATAAAAAGTGGAAATGAAGCTGTTGTCTGAGGTGTTCACTGTGGATATTTAATAAACGGACCACTATAACAAGTCCTTACAAAACAGATTTGTGCTTAACCATGGCTAACGGAGGGGGTGAACAAATTACTATTTTCAATAATATGCAGCACTGCATTAATTTATTCGGTTATAAGTTTGATCAGTTATAAATTTCATTAGGGAAGACAAGATGCATAGGTCATTTGGATAGGTTTTCTCCTTTTTTATATCTACATACATAGACATTTCTGAATAAAGAAAAAGACATTCAAACACATTAAGGCACAACAAATCATGACGCACATCCTCAAACCCCCCCCCCCCCCC
>LKNJ01001529.1:0-28824 GCA_002120245.1 Maccullochella peelii | reverse complement strand
CAAACCCCCCCCCCCCCCAAAAAAAATTACAAAAATCCAGAGGGAAAAAAACAAAGACCCCAAAACTGTTTTCCTTTTGCTTGACAAACATCCACCACTTCCCTTTTTAAGTTTATTGTAAATAATTTACACAAGTTTCTGCCACAGACTGCAATGTTATTATACCACCAGGAAGAAAACACTTAAAAAAAGCAGCTGTTATCCTCGCACACATAATGCTGCCTGTACAGAGAAGCCCTAATTGTTTGAAGACCAGTTGTTCCAGGTGACCCACAACAGGCCTGATACTAGCCTGGGTGCTCCAGAACAAACCAAACATCAAGAAGTTGCCCAAAGAAACATCCTCCCTGGCCAAGGGAAGTCTGTAGCCTTTACAGGCTTTCAGTCTGCTACGGCTGCAGGGACAGTAGACGGGGTTTTCACAGCGATCCGTTCCCAGCATCGGGGCCACGGGCTGAGCTGGGTTGAGTGATCTCTTAACCCATAGTTCTTTTCTTTCACCTCTCCTTTGCTTCTTAAGACCGTTCAGAGTTTGTAAATCCAGACGTTCAAAAAACAAGACAGAAAAATCACAAACCGTTGCAGTGTATTTTTTTTTTTTTTTAAATAGTTATACAAAAGAAAGGGGCTGCCTGGCTGACCATGTCCATGGTAACATTGCATGAGTCCATATTGCTGTGATAGTTACAGGTACTCAAACTCCAGTGCTTGGTGTAGTGCCAGCAGGTCAGAGTGACTGGATATCCTCCAGAAAGGCATGTTGTGCTGTGGAGTGAACACACACATCATTAAAACCAGCAGTACTGTTTTCATAGCCGCGCACCACCACCTAAAGTCATGCAAGCTACACTACAGTAGCTTGTAGCTGCTTGCTTTGCAAAAGCACTGCAAACAAAATCCATGCAATCCTAAGGCTTAAAGGAAGAGTTCAGCATTTTGGGAAATGTGCCTGTCTGCTTCCGTGTTGAGAGTTAATTTAGATGAGAAGATTGATATCGCTCACATATCTGCCCGTTAAGTAAGACTACAGCCGTTGGCATAAAGACTGGAAATGAAATAATTAGCCTGGCTCTGTCAAAAGGTATAAAAATCCACCTAAAAGCACCTCTAAAACACAAACTAAAACATATCTTGTTTGTTTCAATACATTGTACAAAAGTGCTAAAATTGGTTAAAAAAACAATTTGTGGTTTTACGAGGGACGACAAGACTTTATGCAAAGGTGAGCTAACCAGCTCTTATTTTCACCATACGGTTGCCAGGCAACCATAGCAATTTCAGTGGCACATGACCCCTAATAACACGTCCAATTGTTTTCACACTTAGGTTTTTGTTTGAATTATACAAACAAGATATAACGTGTTCATTAGTAAACTTTGGTAACATTGGTAAGTGGATTTTGATGTTACGGAGCCAGGCTAGTTGTTTCCCTTCTGCTTTCAGTCTTTATGCTATGCTAAGCTAACTGGCTGCTGTAGCCTTATGTTTATCGGATAGATAAGAGAATGGCATCAATCTTCTCATCTAACACTCAGCAAGAAAGCAAATATGCATATTTCCCATAATGTCAAACTATTCTTTTAACAATCCCAGCAACGACCATGAATGAAACCCAAAGCTTGAGAAGAGATGGGATTTATATTCACACTTAAGGAAATATGTCCTAGTGCTGAATTAGAGTATATAACTACTGTCCTCCCCTTTTTTTTTGTTGTGATATAACTCTACTTTTCTCTCACAAAAACTACAGTATCAATGAAAAATAAGACTCCACATACCACTGGATAAAAACCAGCATTATTGAGATTGTTCAAAGCTTAATCACTGTGCACATTTGGGCAGCCATTTATTTGTGAGCCATTCAAATGACACAAATCAAGTTTAGAAGTATATCATTCAAATCAAATTTGAATTTCATTTTAATAATTTGCTGCAGGTGGCTCACCAATTTACTATATTTGACTTTTAAAAGTAGGTGCAAAATGTACATTAGCCAAGCCTCAATCTCAAATTTTCACTCTGACAGATCAAAAATCTCCTGTCACATCATAAAAAAAAAAAGAAAACAAAAGCAACAGCAAGTAGAACAGAAAAAAGTCAACGACCAACACAAAACCTCTACAGCAAAGAAAGGCAGGCTTCGTCCAATCAGAGCTCACACTGTGAGGAGTAGGCGGGGTCACGGTGAGGTTGCGGGTCCATTACCTTTTTGGCCGCCTGCTCCTCTTCCACACCGTCCCCAATTACAACATACACTACTTTCCTGCCAAACCTTTGCATTATGCGTTCAAAGCAACTCTCTTTTCCTGCAAAAAAACAAATAAACAAGGGGAGGAAGGAGGGTCACAAGGTCAGAGGGGTCATAGTTCAGAAGTCGTTTGTTTACCTGGCTTGCTGCATGCTCTTCATCCTTCCCATCGCCAATCACAACATATGTAATGTTAGTGCCAAAGCGGGAGACTATACGCTCAAAACAGCTCTCTTTGCCTGGAGACAAACAAATGGCTTTCACAGGTTTTTCTTTTGTTTAGATGGAAATAAAACACATGAAGAGGCAGAGCTGTGTGCATACACACACACACACAACACCATTATCCCATAACAGATAGCTCACTCTGGTTGATCCTGACACCCACATGGTGCATCCTGAAAGGTCACTTCAATTCAGATAAATATAATCAATCTGGTTGCCACGACAACTCGAAGAAAAGACTTTCTGCTTGTGAGTGATGTCAGAAGTCACACCCCATATTAACCTTTAGCCTTTTCCCTGCACAACATACACAGCACTAATTGCATGTAGAGTAACTCCATATGTGAAGTAATGTATCCAGGAGTCTATGGAATATGGCACCTGACCTGAAACACTTATGCAGTCTGCTTGTGTCTTAAACCTCAGGCGGTTGTCATGGTTACCACATTGCTACGTCCATTTGAATCAAGGCGCCGTGGGGTTGAATTGGGTGTCACAAACACACACAGACACACACTTGGCTTTGAGTTTTCTTTCCTAAATGTTCTGGCTCTCTACCCCCTCTAGTTGTTTTGTTTCCTTTATACAGATCGATGTACGGTTGAATATAATTTAGTGCTGGCCACAGCTGCGGTACAGTGGTGTAACCGGCTGAGGTTCAGGCTAATGGAGTCCGTTCAGAATGTGGGCATCCGGACCGGAAGATCCCATGAGTGTCAAGAGTTGTTCAACGAAAGATCCGGATCATTTGAGGTGAGAACGGATGTAATGTTGTTTCGGTCAATGTGAGCTGGAGAATAAGGGCTTGTGTCCATCGTGTTTTTTTCTGAGCACCAGCGTCTTTTCTCGATTGTTCCCAATGAGAAGCCAGTGCATGCAAGCGCTGTACCGAGGCCTTTTTTCAGAGTGCTCCGCCTTTTTTGTGCGACCGCTCCGAGTGCTTCTAGTTCTCTGAACTGAAATCTCTGAACTTTTCAGAAAGGCGCTGGTGTCGTCACAGGCGCTTTTTTTCAGGTAACCAATCATATATTAGATGGGGCTCATCACCCTGGTAACCGAGAAAATTGAGGAGAAACTTTCTGAGCCAGAAAAAACAGCTATGTGGACACAGGCCCTAAGTCTGGGATTAAACATGGCATATTACATGGCATATTAAAGACCCTGCACACACACACACACACACACACACACACACACACACACACACACGTGTAGACTTATGCTCAGGTAGAAATTGGGTGGAGCAATGATGGAATTACGTGAGGTCACCAAACTTCATGAACCAATAAGAACGATGAAGGTTTAACTTCTCCCGCCCTAACACATGCAACAAGACTAGTGGGAGGATCAGATGGATGTCAATCAAGCACAGTCTTAAGGAGGTCTAATCAGGCTAAATAAGTTGCACAGCAGCCCTATCAGTAAAAGTGAAGTGTTAAAAAAATGACTGGTCATCTTCTTGAATTAAAATAAAGAAATTATGTAATAAAAATGAGCTCAATGTAGTAAAATTATTTCAATCATATGTGGTCTGATGCTGTAGCATGCTTAAATAGGCAGTCTGTTCAAGTTTGCATTACTCCCAGCTTTTAATCACAAGTTGAAATGTCACAATTTAATGATAACTTGTTTACTTTAAAATACAAAAATATTAATTTGACTTGGCTTCATTATATTCTCTTTACAGCGAAATGTATGTAAAAACACACAATCTTAAGTTATAAATGCCCAATGTAAAGTAATGAGGGAGCACTGATTAATGGAGAAGGATACACTATGATGCCAGCTATGTAGTATTACAGTATCATTATAGTTATAGTTATAATTTTTTTTTTTATTGAATTAAAAAAACTACACTGAATACTATCATATTACTACTACTTGATAGCTTGTGTGTGTTGGCCAAAGCGTAAACAGCATGATCCGTAGAGATTTAATGTGAATTAGGTTCGCTTTTATTTTCTCGCTCTCTCTCTCTCACACACACACACACACACACACACACACACACACACACACACACACAGTATAAAATAATACACACTGTAACTGAAACATTCCCAACCAACCGTTCAGTGAACCTGAGCACAACTAAAGCAATAAGTTTAATATCATAGCAGGATATCAGTAACATATGGAGTAGATAAAGAAACATCAAAATAATGGACAACCAACAAAATACATGTGACTTTTGAACTGTTAAAATAACATGAGTCAAATATATATGGTCAATTACTATTTAATAACCATTCCATTCCACATTATATTATCAATAGTAGATTGTTGATTAGAATTTATGGAATGTGTGTGTTCACGAGTGTTTGCCTCTTACCTATTTTTGTTGCACTGTAAATGTTCTCGATAGGGAAAACAGATCCCAGACTATATAAGAGAACTTTAGCCAGCGCTGGTATGAGCTGTGTTGTGGTCACCATCACGTTCACGCAGTTACTCCTGTGGGACACAGACGGAGAGCAGACCATGTTGTGTAAAGACGGGTGAAAGGACAGATGAATGGATCGATAGAGGGACGAATAGATCATGAATTAATGTCCTTTGATCCTTAATATGGATTAGTTCCCACGCTCTAAATCCTGACCTTATCAATTAATGGAGGGGAGGACTAGGTGAGCAGTCTCAGTCTCTGTGAAAGAAAGAATAACATGAAGCGGCACCTGGAGCTGATGATGGACAGGGACTTGAGTGCGTGGGTGAGCCAGGAGTCAGTCAGAGCCTCCACCTCTGCTCTGAGCTGCAGCCAGGCGTCTCTTTTAGCAGGACCCAGTAGACCTAAAACACAGCAGGACTTTAGTAAACCCTCACGGCATCAGGCATCACACATACACGGGTAAAAAGAAAGAAAGGTAAAGACAAAATTTGGAAGCCACAAGCAAAGACCACCCCTTAGACCCATATGTAGTCTTGTGTGAGCCTTTAATGTAATATCACATATTTGGCTTCAGAATAGTTTTTGATAGAAAAGTAGCGAAAATAAATGTCAGGAGGAAACACTAAATATATTTTTCATTTCTGCATGAAATTGCAGAAAAGTATTATTATATTGGGAATTAGCAAAACTGACTGGCCAACAGCAGCTTTGTTACTGATATAAATATCATATATAAACACCTATATAGTTTATATAGTTTTTATAAAGATTGACTGCATTCCTTAATATATTCGTGTGTTGGCATATACTTTATAATGCCTTTATTATATTTATAATGGAAAAAAAACTTCTTACCTTAGCTTTTAAATAGCCTTTTTTAAAATTTGTATTTTTTAAATTGTTTTTAATTAAATTTAATTGTGCATTTACATGTGGGAGTATTTTCTGTGTTCTTTTATCTTTTTATTCTTACCTATTTAAACTATACTTGTTTACTTTTAAATCTAGTATTTTTTGTGTCACTTGCCTGTATTTTTTGCACTTTTATATTGTAAATCTCTTTACCTTGCTGTATTTATATTACCCTGTAAAGCACATTGAATCTTCCTGGTGTATGAAATGTGCTATACAAATAAAGTTGCCTTGCCTTGCCTATACTGTATGTTATTTATACTAGTATGTATTCATTTAATACTTGTCTTCAGAATGTGGCTTCCAATTCCAGGTTTTATCTGTTTTTTCTGTCTTTTAATAATTGTTTCATTAATGTCTTTACAAAAGCTTTCCTAAAACTCAGTTTTCAGCCATCAGATACATTAATTACAACATTAATATTTTATTATAACTATTATACTAAAATTGATGTAGTGACATGGAGAGGTTTAAGGATATAATGAACAGAACCTGTAGCCCCTGTCCAGAATATATGGACAACATGAAACAAGCGAATTCTTTTGGTACATACTTTTCAGACAGAACTTTAGTCTCATTTCAGACTCAGAATAAAAAAATAAAAAATCAGAATTTACAGCTTCAACTGAACAAACCTCCCTCCCCTCGATCACCCTCTTAACTGTCCCTAGTGTCCAGCAAACTCCTGTCGGATTGGCTTACCCCCCACATTGTTTTTGTACGAGCTATACAACTCTTTGACTCGTCGGTAGCGGAAGGCCAGTTTCCTCATCCAGTCGACCCCGCCGCGGACACCCGTAGCCAGGCACAGGTTGGCGCTGGTTGCAGCTGCATGGAAGCCATCAGTTGCAAAACTGTAAGTACTGTCAATAATAATGATATGTTTTATTTGAAAAATCTGCTCTGGTAGAACAAAAAGATCAAATGGTTATTTTTATTATTCAGTACTATAAACAGAGCTGCCAATATGTATTTGTAAGAATGCAGACAATTAAACAAAATATACACATTTTATTGTTTTTTAATGAAATTATTATTTAAATTAATATATTAACTTTAACTAAGAACAAAATAACAAAAACTGAATAAACACTGTCATTTGTGTGACTCCATAGCCCATAAAAAACAATACATGAATACAATCAACTGTTTACATTGCACAAGCAAAATTGAAAAATTCTCACCTTAAGTCCTGGCCATTGTCGTCTGATGACACATCATCAATATGTACCTGATCACACTCCTGTAAACACACACATTGACACAAATAACACAAAAATAAGAGACATTTTACTGATCCCACACAGCTGCATACTGTAGATAAGTAACTTCAAAAAACTAGGACACTACATACATTATGACCATCTATTATATACATATGAAGATGAAAAAACTTAAATAAAAGGTACTAAATACAACAATAAATACTAACTAGAATGTGTATTGTGACAAAAACTGTCAAAATAAAGTAACATTTTAAATCAACATATATATATATAACTATATTAGTTTCCAACATATTCTGGTTGACAGTGCATAAATGTACTAATCAATTTAGCATCAACAACTATAACAAAACAGCTCGTACTGAAATTGGTGCAGCATTTACAGCAAGTGGTGTGTAAAATAATCAGTTTACACCACTAGAGGGCAGTAGTAGTATTTAACTGAATGACAGCCTAGCTGCAAGAAACTTTCATGTGCTTAATGTTGTGCGAAATTTGAGTGCTGTGCGAGAAAAACTCCTTTCAACACGCAAATTTCAAATGTGTGTGTCAGTCTGATATCCGTGTCTCACCTCCAGGTCATTAAAGAATAAGTGTGTGTCAGCCAAGTTGAAGATCATCTCTTCCATCCTCAGACCCAGCGTTACTGCCATAGGAGGGTCCTAATGGAAGAGGAAGATAACATCATCATCATTATCATCATGACATCACAATTATGACAAATTATTGCCTTTACTCTCTCCCAGAGGCATCACTTCCTCCTGTCCCAAAAACCAATTCAGTTTTTACTTACTTCTCCCCAATTCACGCCCCTGCACCCCACCCCTACTTCTTGAGATGGTACGCTCCAGTCATCACAGCAGATGCTGACAGACAGGTTGCACTTGTTCTGTCCCATCAACATTCCTCATGCTTGGTGTGTGTGGGGGGGCTTTGTGGGGGGTGAGAGGAAGAGTGTGTGTCTTCATGTGTGTATTGCAGAGAGGTACCCTCAAAGGGAGACGCTGTGTGGAGTGCATGTGGTATGTGAATGGTTTGTGTGTGTGTGTGTGTGTGAGTGTTTGGGAGAATGCAGCCTGCCCTGCCAGCCCGGGGCTCAGCTGCAAAAACCATCATCTGTGATAGGTCAGCAAGGGACGACAGCTTGCCGCGCGATTCGCTGACGCAGTCAGACGACCAGAATAGAAAGAAACTAACAGGAAGGCGAGTGAAAGTGAGCGAGCGAGGCACACAGACACAGAAAGAGAGGGAGAGATGGGCGGCATTCCAGAGTGAGAAAGTGCAAAAAAACAGAGTGAGTGCTCCATAAAGTTGAAAGATGTGAAGTGTGTAGAGCTCTCCAAAACTTAACAGCTGCTAATAGAGATAGCAGCAATTTTGACTGTATTTCTTTTCCTGCTTCCCTGTCAATCACAGAGACAAGAGGCGCTTGCGTTTTGTCTCTCAGGTAATGATTATGTTGGCTGCCAGCCAAAGGAGGGTTAAGGACATCAGTGTGTTTCGAAATACTTACAGCTGAAATGTGTAAATTCCCTTTGAGCAGTTGGCTGTGCTTTGGGCTCCAGAAAGGCTGAGGTGGCTTTTTTTGGTAATATTTTGCCAGACAAGTTCAATCAATCACAGAGAATTGCAAATATTACTCTGGCCTGGCAAGGGTAGCCAGAAAAAATCCCACTCTCCACCTCCGTTGGTGCTGGAAACTCAATACTTCATTATCCCTGGTTATTATAACTCCTGTGCTGAGAAATGAAGAGTGTGACGGGTGTGCGTCTGTGTGTATATGCATATTCATTAAAAAGTGAAACATCATTTAGAGCAGATATACCGTCAGAGACCGTATGAGAAGGGCACTTAGGTCTTGTGATCGCTATGTCAACAGTGTAAACACTATTTTGGGCGAGGTGTGAACAGATACAGCTGCCACTATATTTCTTGAGGGCAGCAGCAACAAATGAAGTGAAAACAAAATGCTTTTACAATTATTTTAAGGTAAATATTTCTATGCGCATCTTAGCATTTTTCATGCTAATGCTAGGTCAGTTTACATGGATCTATGTGACTGAAGATGACAACTTGGTTTGTGCTTTATCACAAAACATGGACATATTATCAGAGGCTACATGAAACCTAATTTGAGCCATTGATAACATCTCATTCATTATTTGATTGCAAGTCAGGAGAAATGTGCAACTTTCTCCACTCAAGCCAAGACTTAAATTGTGATGTTATCCTTGGTATTCAGTATTTGTCTACTATAAAAACAATTCAAACCAAGCTGAATTAACCACAAGGCCGCATGTGTTCTCTTTCTCATACACACACGCACACACACTCACACACACACACACACACAGCAATTTACAACTCGCCAGGGCCTTTGTTATACCCATTAAATCCCAATTGCCAAACATTAAATTCCACAACTACAGAGCAACTAGGAAGTACATCAGTGCCAACAAACCCTATCTGTAAAACGGCTGGGCTCCTATGGCTGGCTCCTAATGGTGTGTGTATGTGTGTGTGTGTGTCTGTGTGTGTGTGTGTGTGCTGTGCCAGCTTTTGTTTGACTGCCAAGCAAGAATATCAGAACGGACTCTGCAGGCTGCAGAGTGGGATGCAAAGCCCGTACAGGCAGGCTGGTGGCTACTCCGGTGCCCACAGGAAACGACATCAACCAATAAAAATCTGTAGCCTTGGCCACATAGGATGATCCCAGATCAGAGCCAAGAACTAATAAAAGAAAGGGAACTATAAACAGTGTAGCTGTTATGTGGGAAGGCGAGACCACCAAATAAGTTCACAATGAAGAGTGGAATAAACATCAGTCCAAGTAAGAAATAAGCATGTTGAATTATGATTAAACTAATGTAAGCATGAACAATTACTAATGGCTTTTAAATGTATTCTTAATATGTAGTTCATTTAAAGACTCTTTCATTTTTCTATGTATGTGGTCATCATCATAAATTGACCATAATATTCCTGAAGTAGTTGATGTAATGTTAGCAATATATACTGAGGGAAATGAAGCTTATTCAATTAGAGTGCTCAGTGTGAGTTGCATTTTACAAAAGTCTGGATAAAAGTTACATTTAGAGCTAGCACCTTTGGTTTCAGAGGTGGGGGGGTGAGGTAATGGATTATTGTGCTATCATAATAATGGCAGTAAAAAAACAAACAACCGAATTCTATTCAATGTAAATTACTATATTATCAATGCACTACCCCTTCGTAAAATCACATTTAGTTTCATTGGTAGATAATCTTGTATTTGCATATTTACTAAATAGAACTTTTTCCTTTACTGCCTTGACTGACTGATGCTCAATCGTAGCATCTTTTTAGGAAATTATTAACTTTTTTAACGAAAATAATAACTCAATAAATATAGAATAAAGTTTTACTTTTTTCTATCCAAACAAACATAAAGAGGAGGTTGAAATACTTCTTTTCAGGCATGAATACTGTGCAGCTCTTCCTGACAAGCAGCGTACGGCCAACAACCTCCACCAATCACAGAGCATGGTAACCTTTATGTAGCCTGTTAGGCAAAGCTTAGGGCAAAAAAGTCCATAGAGCACTCGCTGCAGGAATACTTGTAAGGCTCATAGAGAGGTTGATGCTTCAGTTATAAATCCACCATTTGGCAAATTGTGGTTATTTTTATAACGCGGGCGCAAAGTGTGAAGATTCATCACCCTTCATTTAATCAAAATCAGACCTGTGTTGTCCCAGCTGTAACCCGGGATTCCACTTTAGCAGACAGAAAGAAAATGGATAGACAGACATCGACGTAGTACAGGATGGCTATAGGAATTTAAACAGAATAATAACAGCCAGCCAGTGGAGGCAGGGTGGCGATCTTACCTTGCCATATTTCTGTGCGTAGGAGCCTGTGAGCAGAGAGTGGAAGACAATGATTGTCTCGTCCAGATCCCACACAAACACCCTCTGGAGAACAAAACAAAAGTGAGACAATGAGAGATGCTCTTTTAGAAATGGTATGTCCATGTTTTTAGCCCATATGTGCATTCATGCTGGACAGTGACATTGGTGGTCCTGCTCTCCATCAGCCTCTCCTCTGTTGTATTTTGAATATTTTGAGGGAACACCACATATCCGTTGAGATTTGAATGGAACAGTCAGTCAGAACTTACAGTACTGACTGAATATTGGTGGGTGTTTTTTGGTCCCTTACCTCCAGGTCACTATCAGGGGGAGGGGAGGGGTTGTTCTTGCGGCCCCTGCCCCGGGACTTGGACCCCCCACTCCGGCAGGCTCGGTCATCCAGCTCTTTGATGGGCGTGGAGGGGCTCTGCACTGTATCAAAGTCCCCTGAGAGCGTATGCAAACACAGACAGGGCTAAAGATTTTAAACATAAAAAATGTACAAATGATCAAATGTCTGTCTCAAACTGCACAAGCGATCACAAACTATATTTCGTTGCATTAAAGCAACAGTAATGACGTGGTTTGAGCTGATCCCACAGGTGTTCTGCAGTTGTATCCACTGCAGGAAAAGCAATAACTCAGACTTCATACAGTAATAAGCCATCTTGTCAGGTTTAATAATTCAAGGTAATTGACACAACAGATCAACTTAAAGACTACCAAGCAACCTAAACAAAAGTACCATTGGTATTCTGACTGATTCATGATAACATGCAATGTAAAGATTTAACAGAGGAGGGGAAAGATGGAACTGTGCAGTAAATTAGAAAGCTAGGTAATCTGATGCTTCTTGCAAAGATACTGTACATACAAAATTCTGCAGGAGCATACATGAGCACACACATTCTTGGGCACACACACACGCTCCTAATGCCATATGCTCCCACTGCTGTGTGGTAACCAGAACCAGACTCTAAGCTTCAGCTCTCATATTGTTATGTCTCAATCAGGGAGAGGGGGAGAGACTGAGAGAGGGGGTGGAAAAAGACACAAAAAGACATAAAGAGCATGTGAGCTACAAAAATACAACAAAAAAAGTGTAACTCCAAGAGAAGAGAAAAAAGATAAATAGTGAGAAAAGCAGCGAGAGGGAAAGTGCCAGTGACAGGAAGAATGATAAGCTCCTTTAATCAGGCTTCCTGAATTACAGCCAAGATAAACCAAAGAAAAATGTGAAAAAAAGAAACAGAAAATTGAATACCAAGCCATATTTCTGCTCTTTCTTATTTTGTCCTCTCTTCTCTTTTCTCTGATTGTCTTGAAAAGTACAATATTTAACATAACTTCACTCTAATCAAAGTCTCTGAGGCTAATCATGCTGATTCTCCAATTAGCGAGTGCGATGCCAGGTAGCCATGGCTACAGTCATGGCTCAAAGAGAGTTTTGAACTCAGTTACCCAAACTGTGGTATTTTTCTACTGGAAACAAGATCATGGAGCCAATATCAAGGAACAGTAAAAAAGAAACTCTGACATTTGTTTGCATATTTATGAGGTTAGAAGTGTGTTGGAGTGTTGGGGATTTGACTGGTGAGTTTTAATACAAACCTGGGTGAAGTTCAGCAGCCTGTCCGGTCATGGCAGGGGCGGGGTCTTGCAGCTGGTAGGCTGCCGTGGAGCCTGTGCCATCCACGCTGTTGGTCATATAAGTCCCGTAATTGGAGGCGGAATAATACTGGGCATACTGGTTTTGGCCAAACGTCGTATATGAGGGATAATCCTGCACAGAATAACATGAAGTATGAGCGCACAAAGACAAAAAGAAGAGACAAAAAGACCAAATACAAGAAAGGGGAAAAAAAAACAGGAACATTGAGATGTTTCACTTTTCTGGAAAGGTTCAGACTGACTTTTGAAGAGAGATTTTACAAGTGTTCCCTCTTATTTCTCTAATCTTCTATTCCCTCGATACTGTGTTTTATATCTCCAAAACAATTAAAACCTTGTGTTGCTGCTTTTTACTGACCCAGTGGAGATGGGCGCTTTTATGAGTCAGCTCTCTAAACCTGTCACTACGTCTCTACAAGTTCTTATAAACTGGAGCACACCACATGAATGCACACACACACGCACACACATGCACAGTTGATGCGTAGTCAGCAATGTGTGTATGCAACCATGCATATTCACACATACTGTATTTACACCGACTTGTTTTTGATCAGTCTCTCTCTCCCTTTCCGTCTCTTGCTTGCGTTCTCTTTTTCTGCTAAAGTCGTACTCACACACACACACACACACACACACACGCGCACACACACACTCTAGATTCCCCTTAATCCACCCACACAAGCCAAACCTTGACTTTCTTCCTGTAAACAGCCACATCTGTCATAGTGGGACATTAAAATCCCCCTTTAAGCATTTTACTACCACAATACAATTCATCATATGGACATGGAGAAATATTCAGAACAAAACACTCTTTCACAAAGACTAATTGTCTGTTTCTCTCCTAAGTTTGTCCCTGTGGCAAGATCACAGTGTAATTAGATTTTATTTCGGCTCTGAATGAGGAAAGTTCTGTGGGAGCGTGACTGTAAAACCACTCCTGGTCTCAAATACTATCGCAACTGCGCCATACAGAATCCTCATCTTTAGTTTGAGCCGGCATAACGAGGCAAATGACCACTCAGAGCAAACATGTAGCCTGGTTGATCTTCCCTTAGGAAATGGGCTTTGTTATTGGTCTGGGAAAATGTTACTTAAGCTAACTTTCAGCTGGACTGTAGCAGCGGTCCGGGTTTAAACTAAAGCACAAGCCTGCACACACACACTCACACACACACACACACACACACACACACACACACACACACACACACACACACAATATATGGACACTGAGGTACCTGCTGTGTGGCGGTGTAGTTGGCGGGGTTGGACACTGAGTTGTTGGTGGCGTAGAGGCCTGAGGAAGGAGTGAAACTGGAACCTTGGGACAAAAAGAACAAGAGGAATTAGAGAAGAAAAATGGAGAACTGAGTACAAAAAGATCATTTTTCTGCCATTTTCAGCAAGAATTTAAAATACTGAGCATATTTCCCTCATTTTTAACAAGAAAAGAATGATTGAAAGTATGATTATGTCATTAAACTGAGGTGTTTGATAGTAAATGTCTCGAAACTGACCTGGCATCTGATAGGGTGAATATGCAGTCTGGCCGGGCTGAGGTGTGGTGAAGCCGGGGCTGTAGCTGAGGCCTGTCTGCAGAGGAGACTGACTCTGAGCCAGGCCGCTCTCTGTCTTAATGCCCGGCAGCATCACACCGAGGTCTGTGACAAGAACAAAAAAAACCCACTGAATATTATACAATGTTTGCATATGTTATACTATAGCATCAGAAACACGTGAAACATTTCACAAAACACAACGGCATTTCAGATTACGGAAAGGGAAGGACAACTCTTGTCCTTTGTGACTGGATCGAACCCAAGTCAATTCAGAGTGTATTCAATGCGGTGCTTGGATCAACTGGAGAAACCGTTTTAGAACGTTGCAGAGAGAAGTTGCAGTAGTGTGATCTGGCCTGCCTCGACTCGACTTGCTACAGTTACATTTCTAGTATTGATAAACAGCGAAAACATAAAAAAACAAGATTGAGATGACCAGCTGACTTCGCTATGAGCTGATTGGCTGTTGAAACAAGTGACTTGCCTTACATTTTAAAACCAGCCACTGGCGACTTGACAAGCTGAGTCGCAGGCGACGCCATCAGCTGGCTTGGGTCGAGCTGAGTCGGGCCAGATCACACCACTGCAACTTTTCCCTGCAACGTTCTAAAACAATTTTTGTCTCGTCGCGAATCTTTGGTCTGAACTGGCCTTAAACATGCCCAGAGTGTCATCAGTTGCCTGACAGCGAAACAACCAATCACAGCAGCGTAGAGTTTGGAGCGATCCTCCGGTTTATCCAATCTAGCACCATCCCCCTTAACACACCACTGAATAAACTCTGAATTGACTTGGGTTCGGTCCAATCACAAACAAGAAGTAATCCCTTTCCGTAATCTGAAATGTCGTTGTGTTTTGACCTGCAGGGCCACTGTAGGTATGTTACAGATTTTGTTTTTTTTTCTTTGACAAAAAGACCTGTAGTTTCAGTAAATCTCTGTAAAGTAACAGTTCTTCTACTCCAGTTGGGCACTTTTTTCAGTATGGATTACAAATAAAGCCCCTGCTTAAATGTGCTAGTTAGTGCGGCGACTGTACTGTATGTCACTATGTGTCTTTGTAAGTGTGTGCTTATTGATACCATAGGTGGACAATCCGTATGCCTGTCCTGTCTGGGAGTAAGCAGTGTAGACGGTCGATTGCTGCATGCTGCTGAACTGGGGTTGACCAGCGTACGTCGGCATGGGAGGGGCTGCCGGTGTGGAGAGAATGTGAGGGTAGGGCCTGGGACAGGAGAGGAACAACAGGTGAGATTAGGACAATAAGGATGATAATGAGTGAAGGACTGAATTGTAAAGAAAAAATACCTATGTTGGCAGGTAGTTTGGTGATGTTTAGTACAATTAGCTGTGTTAGAAGTATAGGAGAAGGTATGCTGATAAGGATTCTTAGAAAGCAGCTTCTGCTATGTAAAGAGTCAGACTTACTTCGATGGGTAGAGGGGAGGGGAGTACTGGTGGGCTGAACGGGGGCTGTACCCGCTGCTGGTGATTACTAAAAACAGCACAATAATCAAAAACAACAAGGCAACACTGGGTTACGAATGGTGTCAACTCAAATCTTCTGTTTCCTTTCACATTTCACAAAACAGCACAATTGAAGGCCTCTGGCTTGTTTGACTTGAAATGCTGTTCCAGTAAACATAATTTGAAGCATTTTGAATGGAGAAGAGCCAAGTTCTCCCCCTTTAGAGAGCACCGTAGTCCATGGAACCCTTACAGCGGGCCTCATAGTAAAACATAATGTCTGTTTGTGGTCATTGAGATGTCAGAGCTCAATACTGACAAACACCCTGCTGCTTCTAAACCCTCACTTTGTGTGTGTGTGTGTTGCTTAATGGTTTTGCGCATCAGCATGTGTGTGTGTGTTTTGCAGCGTGAAGGAGCACGGGGTCGTGTGCGAGTCTAAAAAAAAGGCAAGTGTAAAAATGTCTCTCCCTCTCTCTCATCCCCCTGCCAGCCTTTGATGACGCAATCCAAGGACAAGCAATACTTCATGGGATTAAAGCTTTCAGCGGGCCTACCACTGAGCTGAAATGGATGATGGTGTTTGTGTGTGCGTCTGAGAAAACAGAGTGATACAGAGCTGACTAGTACAGAAACATGTGAGTTTGTTTTTTTTCCTCTAGAGGACAAAATTATACATGAGTGCATTTCTGTGGACAGATGTGTGTGTTACCTGAGCCTGCGTATGTGTCCAATACTGTGTCGCCTGTCGTAGTGACTGTATCGCTGTTGTTCATAGGCTCTGTTTTCACTTAAAGAAGACGAAAAAGATCGGTGTTAGGGGAGGCCAGTAAGGAAGTACCATCTCACACACACTCACACAAAGAAAACCTTACTGAGTTAAGAGCAGGAAACTATCATGCAGTTCCAGTATGGGAGCGAATGCTGTGTGCAGGGTTCCCACTATAATTGATTCTACAGCTTTTAAATTACTTTGTATAACCAAGTCAAAACACCACCTTGGCATAAATGTTTCATTCAATCTTTTTTCTTTTTGATAAATATTAAGTTTTGAAAATATAATCATGCAAAAGTGACCTGATATTTGCTTACTTCCCCAGCAAATTCATCAAATTATTCACTAGATTTTCATAAATTTGTTGACTGGCGGGAACCCTGCAAATATATAACAACTCCACACACGCTGTGCTAAATTCACAATGGGATCCAAAGAGCAGGGAACACTGCACAGCAAATGAAAATCACTGCAATTCTGGCACAAAAAACAAAAACAAAACATCAGATCTAGGACCAGCCTAAACTATAGAAACCCATTCCTTTTGCATTTAAGGTAATACTGTATGACTTCTGGCCTTGGATTCACACACATGCACCTCTGTACCATAGTCCTTGGAGCCCGGGGCAGGGGGCGGGCTGCTGCAGCCCAACAGCCAATCAGCCGTGTTTAGAACTGTCATGTTTTCACCTAAAGGGGTGCAAGGTGGGAAGGTGGTGAGGATACGACGCACTGAGAAGCAGACGCCATTTGTATTGTAAAAGGTATTTTTAAAGAAATAGTTCAACATTTTGGGAAATACGCTTATTCACTTTCTTACCGAGAGTTATATGAGATTGTCAATACCACCCTCATGTCTTTATGGTAAATATGAGGCTAGAGCCGGGAGATGTTTAGCCTAGCTTAGCATCAAAACTGGAGGGAGGGGGAAACAACTAACCTGCATGGCTCTATCGATAGGTAAAACATCTGCCTACCAGCACCTTTGACGCTCATCGCACATCATCACCTTGAGGTCGCCAAGTAACCAGCAGAGACTACAGGAAGTCACTGTGGCCATGAAAAAGTAAAACCTGCTGTTTTTTCACTTCGGTTTTTGTACAAATTAATCCAACGGGGTACAGCGTGTTAATTAGTAAGCTTTAGAGGTGCTGGTAGGTGGATTTTGTTACCTTCGGACCAGGCTAGCTGTTCCCCCCGTTTCCAGTCTTTATGCTAAGCTAAAGCAAATTGTCTGTCGGCCGTAGCTTCGTATTTAAACCTGCAATAACTGATTTTACACATCCAGTGGATACAAGCAACAGTAGCTTTCATTTGATGTCATATTTCTGGCCAACTGATGAATGTTATTCAAATATTCACTTTTCCTTTAGCTCTGTTTTGCTCTCCACCTATTCCTGAGGGAAATATCTGACTCTTTGTCCGCTAAATGCTCCACTATGTTCACCAGCTAGTCGCCAACTGTGTATGTCTGCCATTTGGTGCTGGGCAGGTAGTGTACAGTGAGTTTCTAGAGCTTTCTCACTGAAAACAGCTGCCTGCTGTGGCTGGAAACTATGCTGAGAGTGAAGCAAGACAGGAAAGTTGCGGGCCGTAAAACCAAAACAATGAGCAGAAAGATGCTGAATTGCTCCGTTGTCTCCACATTATCTGTGGGTTAGTCACTACGAGCGACACCTTTCACATACAAGTAGTCATGTGGTCCATTGTTAACATAATAATAATAAAATATTGATTATAGCTGCTTTAACAGAGATATGAGAGTGGTATCAATCTTCTCATCTAACTCTCCACACAGCTAAAAAGCATATTTCCCAAACATTTCTTACAAGAGAAGCACGCCTGTTAACCACCTAACACCCTACATGATGTTTTTGAGTTACTTTTCTTGTTTCTCTCTGAACATGATTAAAACTCATCAACAGTGACCATCTGAAAACTCCATTTAATTCAGGACAACTTCATTAATCCCCTCGGGGAGCAATACAACCCATCGGACAAACCCTGATGAAGACAAATGAGTTGCTATGGAGATGACCCGTGGGCCCGAGCTCTGACTGATGTCAGGTGAGGGGAATGTTGGGTATGTAGTTTGTTTTGGCTGTAAGCGTGTAGTCCCGGCTCTGTCTGCTTAAACCATTAACTGTGAGCTCATCAAAAATGATTTAATGTGCTCTAATATGGTCTGAATTCAGTGTTAAGTCCACTCTGAGCACAGCTATTTCTGTGACTATGTATGTGTTGACACATCAAGATGACTAAAATGCAGTATCTCACTTTTTCCATTACTATTAAAAGTGGGTTTCCATTGCCTGTTAAATCAGCAATAGATCAAAGGATCGCCCTCAACAAAAGCACTTACATCCAGTGCCATTACATCAAACTTCTCTGTCAAAAATGATTGCAGAGGACAGACAACGAGAGAGGGGGAGATCAAGGGTGAAAGAAGAAAAAGATGAGAAGAAGGAAAGAGAAACACAGGCGGACCGAGGAAAAGAAAAGGAAGAAAAAGAAAGCGGGAAGAAAGAGAGGAGAGGGCTCACTGGTGTTGACATCTAAGAGAGCAGTGATGCTTTAATGCTCTTGTAGAGGAAATAGTTTCCAGTGGGATTTTGGGCTTGCACTCACATAAACACACACACACACACACACACACACACACACACACACTTTGTCAAGCGGTTAGCGGGGGAGAGCTGAAGTGCTTCACCGTGTGTTTACACACATTCTCCAGTGGTTTACTCAAGTCCTCATGCCAGCGTGGTGTGTGTGTGTGTGTGTGTGTGTGTGTGTTTGTGTGTGTGCGTGCGTTTGCATGTGCGCGTCTCCTTCCGTCTCTATAAATTCCTCAAAAAGTACTTATCTCTGCATGTTGAAAGTCCTTCTGACTGATGATTTTGCAATAGATTTCATTACATTACATTACACTCATGAGCTGCTTTTGCCCAAAGTGATTTACAATACACGCATTCAACCTCTGCTGAAGCACGAGCTAGAAAAACTGTAAGTGCATCTCTCCCAAACAAACAATGAACAGCATGTACAATAGAGATGCTAATAGACTTTATTATTTAGTTTAATAAATGAGACATCAATAAGTGCTAGCATTTCACAGTGACCCTGACGTCCTGACTTGAAAGAGATCTTTCACTCTTTAACTGGTCTTCATTTCAGATAAAAACACAGATTTTTGTGCTACGTAGCACTTAAAGGAATAATTTGACATTATGGGAAATTTGCTTATTTGCTTTCTTGCCAAGAGTTAGATGAGAAGATTGATAGTACCTTTTAAAGCTCACTATTTAACATGTCTTGTTTGTTTCATCCGTACAAACAACAAAGTGTAAAGACTTTACTGTACATATTTTGTCACATTTGGACTGAGCCAAGCTAGCTGTTTTCTGCTGTTTATAGTCTTTGTGCTAAGCTAACCTAATCCGCTACTGGCTGGAGCTTCATATTTATTAGTGACATAAAAGTGGTATTGATCTTCTCACCTAACTCTTGGCAAGAAAGTGAATAAATGTATTTCCCAAAATGTCACACTATTTCTTTCAAGCGAAATGCGCACAATTTCTATCAAGTAGTTGAACAGCACATTTTGTCTTTCTAATGTTTACGATTCTCATTGATAACTGACAAGTAAAAAACAAGTAAAAACAAGTGGGCAAAAAAAAAAACGAGACCAAGATTTAAAAAAAATGAAGGTAAAAACAATTTTTTGTACACTAAAACTAACCTCTCTACCATAGACACAACTTCCCATTCATTACTGCAGCACCAAACACGTTCTGCCTTCTCACCTCCTGTTCCATTGGTGGTGATGGAGGGGCTGCCAAGGTTGTTCTTGTCCAGCTTGGAGCCCGACGAATCTCCACCTCCCACACGGTTATGAGGACTGGCTAGGTCCTGCATTTCCATAGACCTACAGGAGGGGGGGGCGAGAAAATGAGATGAACTGCGATTTTTGAAAGAATAACAGATCAACAGCATTATGCTCTCACAGCTGGGAATCTCCCACTTCTATATATTATGTTAAGATCTCACTGAACACATTTAATGACATACTGTATATCCACACAGGAACCACACACACACAGAGTCATAAACTTCATGCTTCTTCATACCAGTTAGCTTACATGAGCATGTGTTCAGAGGCGTTAGACATTGTCTGCGGGCCTGCTGGCTCTTTTATAGAGTGTGTGCGTATGTATGTGTGTGTGTGTGTGTGTGTGTGTGTGTGTGTGCACTTCTGGGCTCCAATACAAACCCACAGCCTGCCAGCATGCTTTAGTTTTACAATGTGTTTCACATGCATGACTGGGACGAACCAGCACACAAGGTGGTAATGGTAAAGTGAGAGTGTATGTGTGTGTTTGTGTGTGTTTGTGTGTGTGTGTGTGTGTGTGCGGGGTGGGGGGTGGGGGTGTTGGAAGTGGAAGTAAATAGAGACATGAATAGAATGAAGATGCATATTTATGGTGGAGTAGAAGTCTGCCTTATATATATATACACAGTATCAGTGTTTATTGTATATTTGGATCCCTATTAGTTGTTACCATGGCAACGACCACTTTCTCTGGGGTCTGGCTGAAAGTGTTTTTAATATATTTTCATGCATGCAAACTGTAAGAAAAGCAACATAAAACACTTGCTCATGACTCTTCATCACTGTTGCCACAAACCCACATTTTGACATGTCCTTCGGTTGAAGACATAGTTTAATGTTGAGTCAGTGTGTGTATGGACAGTTCCTCATATGAATGTGTGTGTGTCTGAGTGTGTGTGCGCGTCTGTGTGAGCCCTGACTCACGCTGCCCGCAGGTTGGTCACACTTGTGCTTTTGTGTGAGTAATCAAAGCGAGAAATGACAGAGATGGAGGGAGACCTAAACAAATGTGGGCTGCCCTTCTACCACTCTGTGTGCATGTGTGTGTACTAAAAGTAGAGTGTGTACGATGCATCTGTGTGCGCGGTCTGGAAGCAGGCCATCTCAATGCTATGGGCAGATAGCATCGCCACACATGACTGCAACCCACAGGCAGACTGACAGGTATAAACACATAGCTCTCAGCAGACGAGAAAGACGCAGTTTAAGGGTGCAAAAGGAAGAGAACATACAAAGATAAACACACACGCTAAATCAACTCTCTACGTCAACTCTTTTTCCTATTTACAGATAAACATTCATTCCGCTCTTCTGTACATTTTGAACACTGATCAGTGTTTTAATATAAACAACATGAGATATTGAGCCAAGCCTTAACTTCAAACAAAAGCCTAAAATATATCTGCTACACATGGCAATAACAGCTAGCAACTTTCAGAGATTATGGTGCTTTTTTGCTTTTTACTCTTTTTTTCTCTCCCTCTCGTGTGCTTCGAAACTCTTCATCCATCCTTTTCTTTTGTCTCTCAACAGCAGGAAATGATTCTGTCTTCACTCCTTGTCCTCTTTTTTTCCCCCCTTTCCTCTCTGTTTCGCTCCTCTCGGGAGGCGATGGCAGGAGTTGGTGTTTCATAAACTCTTTTCTGGTTTTCACATTATCATGTGTCATTGAAAAAATATGCTGCATCTCAGTGCTATGTACAGTGTATGGTGTATTATGCAAAACAGATAGTTTTAGGGCCAGCAACTAAGGATTATTTTCATTATAGATTTATCTGCCATTATTTTTTCAATTAATCGATCAATCTTTCAGTATGAAATGACGTCTTTAAATGTCTTGTTTTCTCTGACCAAGAGTCAAAAACCCAAAGATATTCAGTTTACAATGATATATGACAAAGAAAAGCAGCAAATCCTCTCATTTGAGAAGCTGGAACCAGAGAATATTTGGCATTTTTGCACAATTTTTGCTTGAAAAATTGCTTTTGCAAATTATTTTCCTGTCAATCAACTAATTGACTATCAGTGTCAGCTCTAAATAAATTATTGTGTGTACAGCATGCTCCCTCTGCTTGTCTTTCATTTGGAGCAGTATCTTTTCCTCTGTCTGTGTGCGTGTGTGTGTGTGTGTGTGTGTGTGTGTGTGTGTGTGTGTGTGTCTCAGGCACTGAGGTCTTGGGAAAGTGTTGATGACCTCATCACAGCTCGCAACTGCAGTGAAACCTCACCTCTCTGCACCATGACCAGAGAACTAGGACACACACACACATTTGCAGAGGATAACTGTACACCAACACACAAACATACAGTTCTGAAAAACCTAACGTTGTTTGTCATATTATACAAACAGACACATATGAGCATACCTGGTGTCTGAAGGGTCTGGAACATGAGATTCACTGTGTGATTTCTTCACCTGCACAGAAAACCAGAGCAGAGGAAATGTTAACTAAACACACACATTACATTACACACATACAGTTCCTAAGAACAAGTGTTTAGTGTGTCATAAACCAGCCTCATAAACCGGTGTTTATGAATCAGACAAATTATATTAGTATCATGAACTGTGAATAACAACTAAATAAATTCCCACCCTCCGCACTTCCAAGAAATGAAGAGAAAATTCTGCCAACAAGGGATGAAAGTGAAATCTGATGTTAAAATGACCTCAAAGTAAACAGAAAATTGAAACAAAATGATTTGACTTTACATTTTCTGATTTAAAATGTTACTAAAATGCAGAAATCATAATAAAACAAGCGCCAGTGTCCGCAGTTGTAGCCACCACCGTGACAGAAGTGCTACCTGGCATCTAAGTGACAGATATTAACTTTCCCTTGTTCACCCGTGACCCTGCTCCATCCGGAGCTCAAGCCCCTTCCTCAACCCTTTAAGAGTTGAAAGGTCACAGCGGGGTCATGTTAGGTCATGGGGCTCACTCCTCACCCTTAAACGGGTCAGACACTAAATCGAGCCTTGACTTTGGGGGGTATCTGAGACATTTGGTTATGTCAGTCACAGTGCGCTGGAACTTTTCCTTCATCATTGAAGAAAAAAATAAAAAAGAATTGAGAAAACACTCTTCAGCCTCAGTGCCTTTCCACCACAGCGTACACTCAGTGCACTCGCACACACAGGCTGGTTTTATGTGTGTTGCTCTGTGTGACGGTATGCGGCGCTAGACGGCAGACCAGCGGTTCTCTATTAAAATTCCTCTCTCTTATTTGGAACAGGAACTAATTAGAACAGTAAATGCAGGGCGGAGCGAGGGCCAATGTGTACCAGCTGCCCTATAATCACTGTGTCAACACACTGTCGAGGTGTAGGGCACGCGTGAGGTGCCAAACACACACACACTCGCACATGGAAATGCACATACAAACGCACACACACGGTCAAATTCACCCAGGCAGCATATACTCAAGTCATTTGCACATTATCGCAATCACAGGTAAGTATACAGAGAAAGTGCTTGGCCAAGCACACACTAAACTCCAGGTATTTGGAAACTAGGACATTTCTGTGTGTGTGTGTGTGTGTGTGTGTGTGTGTGTGTTATGGTTCTGATTAGAGGATCCTGCTGAGAGTGAATAAGAAGCAGCACTTAGCTGTTTAAGACAGGGTTCAAAGGTTAGCTGGTGCCCTCGTATGGATCACTTTAGACACACACACACACACACACACCACTTTCATGTTGCGTTTCATGCTTTACTGAAATTTAACAAGGCTGTCAGTCACGACATCAACAGCATGGCCGTGAGAAACTGCGATCCACATGTAACACACACGAAGGGCTCTACATACTTAATGTGGGTGCACACACGGCCCCATATGTGCGCGTACACACACACACACACACACACACACGTCGAAACACACAACCCTGGCTGTTTCTGTCTCAACATGATCTGTGAAAACACAAGCACACGCGGGCTTTGATCCTGAAAAGCTTTTATCATTGTGCTTCATCCATTGCACACTTTCTCTCAGTGTTCTGAGTCACTGTACCTCTCTGAGCCTCTCGCATCTCTCAGTATCTCACCACTTTTATCTTTGTCTGTCAGAAATACTTTCATCCATTAATTTTTGTCTGAAAATGATCTGAAATGTTTTTTTTTCCTTCTCACTAATAAAACTTTTTTCACATTTTTCAAATTTCATGAATGGACACTTCAACAACTCCAGTACACAAAGCATTTATGATCCAGTCGAGACTCATTACAGTAAAAAAGCTACAAAAATCCAAGTGCTCGCTAAATCCTGCACTCAGATAGTCATCGTCATTATTGCTCTTTCCGTATCTTGCAGTAAAACACACCCAATTTCATCTCTAATAACAAAATGAAGGGCCTCTCAGTGTACTCTTAGGTGGCCACGATGCCTGAAGGACCCATTTGTGTCATCTGAGCCATTTAAATAGGTGACCTTTGACCTGGTAGGCTGGGTGACCGGTCTGGAACACAACCTGCCCGGCCCGGGGACTCCCTGAGTGATAAATACATGTACCCCAGGTAATTAGCACTAATAACAATGATTTATTTAAGGGATTTACACACTGCTATGCTTGTGTTGTTACGTATTAATGATATTTATCATCTAATGGATGTAATGATAACTTGAGGCTTGATTTGACCCTAAAATGCAGTCATAAGAAATAGTAGGTGTGAGTCAGAAATAAGCAGAAGTAGTCCTAGTTCTATTCCCAGATGTGTTTCCTTGTTTTGTTCTTTTTTTCTTCCCTCCATTGTATTTTGTTTTTAACAAGCTCACTCTAAGAGAATCTAAAATTTGACATAAAACAAGGTTTGTGTTATTGTTTCTGGCAAACTGTGAAAAGCCTGCGCTTAAGAGAAAAGGGGGTAGAGAGGGAGAGAGAAAGAAGAAATGCGCTATGTGTTTATGGTAATAACCCAACCCATCTGCAATGGGTCATCTGATATCATGCATAGAATTGCACACACGCACACAAATGGTATATGAAGGCTTTAAGAGAATCTGTTTTTACGCTTGTGCATAAAGAACATTTTGATTCAAAAGCCAAATTTCAAAAGCATTTTTTCAAATAATCTCTTTCCTGTAAATGCAGCAGTTCTACTTATATCAATCAAAATATCAAATGGTTGTGTATTGCTATAAAATGTTAATTTTTAAGAGGGAGATTTGTATTAGATAAATTCAAGAACAGAGCTGTAATCCTACATCAAACAATCAAACTGTTGCAAAAATAAGAAAGCAGAATATCTAAGGATATTTAATGACAATTCAGAAATTCTATCTAAAACAAAACTAAAAGCATGAAGAAAAAAATCCATTCCATTAATTTTACATAAAGTGTTTTGAAATATACCTAGTATATTAAAGTGTAAATTAATTTAACTTACATTTATTTGAATGATACCCTGAAACAATTACAGTGCTGTCACCATAACCTACTGACCTTATTTTGCTCTGAATATTGCACCAATTCAGCCAAATTAATCTAATATCAAATATCAAACAGCAATTTTCATATTTCCTTTACATACAGCAGCCTTTATTCAAGTGTGACTAGCAAAATAGAATTCTGAATATACTAATATTACAGAAAACACTACATTTGATTGATGAAAAAAACTGTAGCATGAAACACACACACACACACACACACACACACACACACACTCACACAGTGTTAGAGATGCATTCTTACCTCAGGGTGTAATCAGGTCAGTTAGCAGTCCTATACTTCCACAAAGCATTACAGAGCTGTACGATCCACTCGCTTCCCTTCAGACGCAGGCTTGCTGGTCTCACACACAAACAGAAAAATGCACACACACACACACACACACACACACACTCCTCCAACACGAACACACTTCGACTCGTCTCTATCTACCTGTCTCTCACTTTGTACTCCAGGTGTCACGCTTTTCTCGTTTTTGCTCTACAGGAGAAAATGCATTTTCTCTTTCTCTTAGTATCTCTCTCTTTCACTCTGAGCAAACATGTAGCGGCTGGAGAAGAGACGCAAACTGCATGTAAACTACACTTTTCTCTCTGTCTCTGTAAGGTCAATCCACGCACAGCTCCTGTCTTCCTCGACTCTAGTAATGGGGAACATTTCACTCGTCTTGTTTCCCTCCTCCTCTGCCTCCTCCCCCTCTTTTTCTCTTCTCCTCCTCCTCTTCCCCCTCCTCTCTCTCTCTCTCTCTCTCTGTCTCGACTGTCACTCACTACAGATCCACTCAAGCTTACATTTAAACCCAGAGAACTTTTTAAATGTAACAGATGTAGCTGTTTTGGGGAGAGGTATAGGTCCATTTCTAATAGGGACAAAATAAACTGAATTCCACATTGTAAGTGGCCCGTGTAAAAAAATATAATGAAGCATTTCTGAAAGTCTGAGCCCCTAAAATGAAAAACATCCGTGTGTGTGACTCTTTGCTGGAGTAAATCCTGCTGATGGTAGCTCTCTAGCGTGATTATTCCCACGAAGCTAAGGATGGATGTAATGTCAATGACTTGCTGGGCAGTAGAAAGTACAGGCCAGACCATAAACTTCACACCACGCAATTGACCCCCCTCCCCTTCCACACATACACACACCCTCCCCCTTCTCACCCGCAACGCACAGAGACTCACATGTACACCTGAGCACACACTTTCAATCTGTGTTAATTGGAACCACACGGGCTGCACGTGCGTGTCATATGTGAAGTGCATAGCTGAGCCGGAGAGGTCGGTGTGGGGGGTATATTATTAGGTGGACTCCTCCGGTCGCATCGGTCTGAAGATGGCACTCTTTCACTGTGGTCGCCAAGGTGTTATCAGGGGAGGCACACGCCCAAACACACACATACAAGTCAGACACAGACAGGAAAATGGTCAGCTTGTGTACATCCACAAAGCTACAAAAACAGCTGAGAAGCTAGCCGATTGTATACAGGCCTAGAGACCAATTTGGAACAGGGGCCACTGTCTCCAACTGTGCACCAGCCAGCTTTAGCTCGGTCACCATGGTGACAGCATGTGGCCCTATTCCACAGCATTTATCCCCCAACCCCAATAAACACCCTGATTGATAGACTGTCTGTGGACCCGTGTGCATACATCAGGGCAAATGTGTGTTATACGTGCATGCCGACATGCACTTGTGTGCGTGTGCTGAAACCTTTGAGACTGTATGTGGAGGACTAGCTGTCAGAACAGATTAGGGTGTTGCCGAAGCGCTTGACAACTCAAGCACTTTATTATTAGCCAGGCAGGACCCCATCGGGAGGGGGTCGTTCAAAAACATCCCCGATGAAATATTTTCACAGCAAGTGGAGAAGGGAGCAGGGGAGGTGTCCCAAAACACGCCTGATGAAATAAAATTTAAAAAAGAGGAGAAAAAACAAAACAGTATCGTGGCATTGGGCACATCAGAGCAGTGAAGTGAGCAAAGGAAGCTGGTAATATATTAGACAGCTAAATGACACGACTCGGCTTTGGTTTTTGTTGACTTTAGGAGTGTTTTAAAAGTGTCTGACGAAGGTGCCTCGCTCCCTTTTAAGAGGCCCTTGAGAATAACTTTGTTCTTCAAGTGGAACAACAGCAGTTTATCTTCCCCTCAGCCGACAGTAAGACGGACAGAGACAGTCTCTGCTCCTCTTCATCTCTTCGGTCTTCTTGCTGTTGGTTCATTTATTCTGAAGTGAGATTTTTAACAAGCTCCTTCAATATTTTTTATTTTATCTCTACAGACTTGCAAATGCATATATTATCTGTTTAAATAATTGTATTTATTAAGTGAGTTTTAAGCACTACATTTGCCAAAATGTTGAAATATTGCTTTAATATTGTTAACGGAGAAATGAACAACAAAGAAAGTCAGGACAGACAGATAAGAAAAACTTAAGTTATGTAGACTTCCTAACACATAATAAAAAAGACAAACACACACACACACACACACACACACACACACACAACTGTGCAATGTGATCATTCAGCCATCCCTGTCTCTGACATCGGCTGGTGTGTGTCGACCACAAAACACACGAATGTGTCATCATGAAGGATGTTACTCACCACACAAACACAACCTCCATCTCTATCTCTCCTCCCCATTCTCTCTCTCTCTCTCACACACACACACACACACACACACACACACACACACACACACACACAGAGTCTCACACGTTTACCTGTCCCCTGCTCAAAGCTCTCTGCTCTCCCCATTTGTATGAGTGGTTATCGGCGTGGTAACTCTATCCCCTTCCTTTCATGTAAAATACATTGTGCTGAGCCTCCTCCCTCCCTCCCTTGCACCCTCCACCACTCCTCCTACAACCCCCAGTTCCCCCAGCCTGGGGAGGTGTAAAACTATCCCTCTCTTTATGCCTCCAAAAATGCCCCTTTTTCAGGTGTAGTAGGAAGCTATAAAGGAAAAAAAAGAAGTGAGGGAGTGAAAGGGAAGAACAGGGTGAGTCTGTGGAGCAGGGAAGAGGAGGGGGAGGTGTTTGGGTGAAAAGGTACTCTCCAAAAACATCTCTCTCTCTCTCTCTCTGTCTCTGTCTCTCTCTCTCTCTCTCTGTCTCTCT